>JAKVIS010002502.1:0-22391 GCA_033119425.1 Bufotes viridis | reverse complement strand
TTTTATGGTGCGAGTTTCACGCTTCAACTGATTTTGGAAACTACACCCTTTAAAGAATATATTAAGGGGGTACTAAGCACTTTGACCCCCTAAGCGTTGTATGGAATTTGGAAACACTTGGCTGTAAAAATGAAAAGTTTTGTTTCTTCCAATAAAATGTTTAAAAGCACCCGATAATTTGTTACCCATTTTCTCCTAAATACGTCAACACCCCATATGTGGTGGGGCCCAATGCAGGACTCAGAAAAGAAGGAGCGTCATATTGATAAATAGACCCTCAAGCGCATCATCAGAATGGCTGGAAGAATCACTGGTACTCAGTTACCATCACTGGATGACATCTTCACTGCTCGTTGCAGCAACAGGGCAAAGGTTATCTGCGGAGATCCAACTCACCTTAGCCACAGCCTTTTCACTCCCCTACCCTCTGGTAGGCATCTTAGAGCCCTACATGCCCGCACCACTAGGCTGAAGAACAGCTTTTACCCCAAAGCAATCAGTCTCCTAAATGCTCTGAGATTATTGACCCTTCCTAGGATAGAAACTACCACAGACTGAAGTGACTGCTGCATTCGTGACCCCATGAAGATGATCTCTTGTCTGCGGTGGTGTCTGAATCAGTTTGTATATATTCATAAACACTTCCTACTTTGCGCTTGCTATACATATGCTGTGAATAGTAATGCTTTCTAGTGCTATGCTTTAGTTTAAATGTCAGTTCTTGTTCCTCTGTCCATGGCATCTAGGATTGCTCCAAACAACATTTCATTGTATTGTACATTGTATTTCATTGTATTGTACAGTGACAATAAAGGCATTTTATCTTATCTTATCTTTATGGCTTTTGCAGCGCAGATTTTGATAGATAGGTTTCATAGGTGCCATTGTTTTTTTATTTTTAAGTGATTGTCTTAGGTAGGGGGCTAATTTTTTGCGGGATGAGGTGACGGTTTGATTGGTTCAATTTTGGGGTACATAAGAATTTTTGATCGCTAGGTATTAAACTTTTTGTGAGGCAAGGTGAAAAAATTGGTGTTTTGGCATAGTTTTATGTTTTTACAGCGTTCACCTGACGGGGCATATAATGTAATATTTTTATAGAGCAGGTTGTTACGGACGCGGCGATACCTAATATGTCTATCATTTTTATTTCTGTTACGTTTTACACAGTGATTTCACTGAAATACTTTTCTTTTTTTCTTAATTTTTCCCAATTTTTTTACTTTATTTTGGGAAAAGGACACTTTTTCTTTTTACTTGAAACTTTTAATTTTTTTGTAAAACATAGTAACATAGTGACATAGTATATAAGGCCAAAAAGACATTTGTCCATCCAGTTTGGCCTGTTATCCTGCAAGTTGATCCAGAGGAAGGCAAAAACCCCTGTGAGGTAGAAGCCAATTTTCCCCACTTATGGGGGAAAAAATTAACTCCCTGGATTAACGACCCATCTCTAGTAGCTATAGCCTGTAATATTATTACACTCCAGAAATACATCCAGGCCCCTCTTGAACTCTTTTAGTGAACTCACCATCACCACCTCCTCAGGCAGAGCGCTCCATAGTCTCACTGCTCTTACCGTAAAGAATCCTCTTCTGTGTTTGTGCACAAACCTTCTTTCCTCCAGACGCAGAGGATGTCCCCTCGTCACAGTCACAGTCCTGGGGATAAATAGATGATGGGAGAGATCTCTGTACTGACCCCTGATATTTTTATACATAGTAATTAAATCTCCCCTCAGTCATTGTTTTTCTAAAGTGAATAACCCCAATTTTGATAATCTTTCAGGGTATTGTAGTTCCCTTATTCCAGTTATTACTTTAGTTGCCCTCCTCTGAACCCTCTCCAGCTCTGCTATGTCTGCCTTGTTCACAGGAGACCAGAACTGTACACAGTACTCCATGTGTTGTCTGACCAGTGATTTGTAAAGTGGTAGGACTATGTTCTCATCACGGGCATCTATGCCTCTTTTGATGCAACCCATTATCTTATTGGCCTTTTCCATGTCAGTGTTACCCAGTGTTTTACCATTGAGTATGTACGGGTGACTTGCATTATTCCTTCCCATGTGCATAACCTTACATTTGTCAGTGTTAAACCTCTTCTGCCACTTCTCTGCCCAAGCCTCCAATCTATCCAGATCCATCTGTAGCAGTATACTGTCCTCTTCTGTGTCAATTACATTACACAGTTTAGTGTAATCTGCAAAAATTTATATTTTACTCTGCAAGTCTTCTACAAGATCATTACTAAACATATTGAAGAGAATAGGGTCCAATACTGACCCCTGAAGTACTCCATTAGTGACAGTGACCCAATCTCAGCGTGTACCATTAATAACCAACCTCTATTTTCTATTACCGAGCCAGTTACTTACCCACATACAGACATTTTATCCCAGTCCGAGCATCCTAATTTTATATACTAACCTTTTATGCGGTACAGTGTCAAATGCTTTGGAGAAGCATTTTTATATACAACATCCATTGATTCGCTGCTGTCAAGTCTAGAACTTATCTCCTCATAAAAACGGATTAAATTAGTTTGACATGACCATCAGTGAAAAACGCATTGCATCTGCACTTACTTCCGGATACAATGCGTTTTTCACTGAAGCCCTATTTACTTCTATGGGGCCAGGGCTGCGTTAAAAAAGCAGAATATAGGCCTCTTTCACACGTGCATGACGAATTGGCTCCGGATGCGTTCAGTAAAACTTGCACCATTTTGCAAGCAAGTTTAGTCAGTTTTGTCGGTGATTGCGTTCAGTTGTTCAGTTTTTTCCATGCGGGTGCAAAGCATTTTGATGCGTTTTTCACGTGCGTGATAAAAAACGGAAGGTTTACAAACAACATCTCTTAGCAACCTTCAGTGAAAAAACGCATTGCATCTGCACTTGCTTCCGGATGCAATGCGTTTTTCACTGAAGCCTCATTTACTTCAAACAATAATATAATAATGAAAAATCACAAATTAAAAAAACGCCAAGGTGACTCAGATGGAGGCTGAAACCAGAGTAGGAGGGTTGGGAAGGGGGGCCAGAGTAGTGAGATGGGGAAGGTTGGGATATGGAAAGGCCAGGCTGGACATATGACTGGTCCCCATGGTACTCGGCATATGGGCGACTATGTTGCCCATTAAATTCCCCTGTGGGAGGGAACTGTGGAGGCCCTTGTGATATCTGGGGAATTGTTGCTGGCCGGGCCAGAGATGTGCCCATGGCTGCGCCAATTTTACAGAGCCTTGAAAATTTCAGAGGGCTCATTAGTAGAGATGAGCGAACACCTGGATGTTCGGGTTCGAGAGGTTCGGCCGAACTTCCGGAAAATGTCGGGTTCGTGATCCGAACTCAACCCGAACTTCATCCCGAACCCGAACCCCATAGAAGTCAATGGGGACCCGAACTTTTGGGCACTAAAAAGGCTGTAAAAAGACACCCAGAGGGATAATATACCGCAATAAACGCATTGCGATTACAACTTTGAGCTAACGATCACCATGGGAACGCCTCCTCCAGTAGAATGTACTGTCGGATCTGAGAATTAAGTTGAAATCGCAATGCGATTCTTATATATTTGCTTAATCGCATTGCGATTTCAACTTAGCATTGCTAAATAATTCCATCCATATCGTTAACTTACTGAGTCAGTAAGTTAGCAAATATGGATGGAATTATTAGCAATGCTAAGTTGAACGGCAATGCGATTAAGCAAATATATAAGAATCGCATTGCGATTTCAACTTAATTCTCAGATCCGACAGTACATTCTACTGGAGTAGGCGTTCCATGGTGATCGGTAGCTCAAAGTTGTAATCGCAATGCGATTAGCTAAATACATAAGAATCGCATTGCGATTCCAACTTTTAGTACTCAACTTTTAAAATCGTACACCACTTTAAGTTCCAAAGTTGCAATCGCGTTCGAATAGAACTTAAAGCTGTCTCTTAGTCAGTTTTAGTATTGGTGTGCTGTAATAGAAGTTACATTCGTGCGCTGAATATAACTTAGAGCAATACAGTCAACTTTACACTGTTAGTTTTATTATCGCGATAATACAACTATTCAAGAATCGTGTACGTGCGTCTGTACGTGTGTGCGTTACCTCGGATCGGATCGAGAGAGACGAGAGTGGAGATTGGTGACTGTCCCAGCGATTATGGCGAAAAGTAATTTCTCTAAAGAAGAGCTGGATTTCTTAATAACTGTAAGTAATTGAACTTAGTTAGTGTGTAATTCAGTAATGTGATTTAAACTTATTAATGATTTTTATTAGCCAAGAAGCCTGCAGGCCTTCACTGATCTCATAACTGCCTTACACTGTCACATGTCCTACTGCTTGGTGACATAAACTCATCACAGGCTTTAGCAGACTGCACAACTACATGAGTGATTAGTGAAAGACACTGTTAAAGGGGTGGCAATGTTCAAGTCACTTTTAAAGGGATGACGATGTTCAAGTCACTTTTAAAGGGATGGCGATGTTCAAGTCACTTTTAAAGGGGCGGCAATATTCAAGTCACTTTTAAAGGGATCGCAATGTTCAAGTCACTTTTAAAGGGATGGCGATGTTCAAGTCACTTTTAAAGGGGCGGCAATATTCAAGTCACTTTTAAAGGGATCGCAATGTTCAAGTCACTTTTAAACGGATGGCAATGTTCAAGTCACTTTTAAAGGGGCTGCAGTGTTCAAGTCACTTTTAAAGGGCGGCAATGTTCAAGTCACTTTTAAAGGGATAGCGATGTTCAAGTCAGTTTTAAAGGGATGGCGATGTTCAAGTCACTTTTAAAGGGGCTGCAGTGTTCAAGTCACTTTTAAAGGGCGGCAATGTTCAAGTCACTTTTAAAGGGATGGCGATGTTCAAGTCAGTTTTAAAGGGATGGCGATGTTCAAGTCACTTTTAAAGGGGCTGCAGTGTTCAAGTCACTTTTAAAGGGCGGCAATGTTCAAGTCACTTTTAAAGGGATGGCGATGTTCTACTCTTTGACTGTTTTGATATTAAATGTTATTTTTGATGGTTCTTATGACTATGATAACTAATAATTGTATTTTAGAACTGTGGGATTACATGATTTAATTGTTATCTTGCAGGAAATGTTGGAGAAGGAGTACGACCGCAGAAGGTCAAGGGGCGAAAAGCAGGCCATAGTGCGGAGAATTGCTTTCCATCTGTGGCAGAAGCATGGGTGCACTCATCGGAAGGATGCGATTCTAAAAAGTGGTCAGATCTGAAGCGCCACAGGATGGATCTGATCACTAAGATCAGAGATAAATCTTTTCCAGGTACAATACTTATTTGCATAACTGAGCAGATAGATAACAATATGTTGGTGAGAGAAATAAGTATTTTAACCCTTTACAATAAATCACTTAGTACAGTGGTGTTGAACTGATGGGAAAGGGTGCTAAAGGTGGCAATATGAGACCTCTTTCTGGGCCACATATGTTTTTGACTTTACACAGTTGACTTTGGCCCCTGAAGCTTGTCCAAACTCCTCGCACGTCTGGACGAGTGTAGACAACAAGCATCGATCAGGACAATTAGGCCACATGCCCAAATGAAGTCATAGACTCGAATCACTCTTGTTCCCTGGGGAGTGGCCCAACACCCAATAGCAGCAGTGAGTTGAAGCTGAACTTAATCAACGATGCTCAAAGGCAGAGTGCAGGGGGTACCCACAGGGTCCTGGTCCGGCAGGTCAAGGCAGACACTGATGATACTACACTTGATCTAAGCCAAAAGGAGAAGAAAGATAGGTGTAGTTAATTATTATGCCATCCAGACACTACCATAGATTAATTTGTGTACCTTTAACTGTAATTTGGCGTTACTTGTTTATCTTGGCATTTTTAAAAATTTGGTCATCATCATTACAGATGCTCCGCTTCCCAAAGTGAGAGCCAAGCTCTCTAAAAAGAAGAAGGCGGTGGAGGTGGAGGAGGAGACAGACCACTCGGACGAGGAGGAGCAGGAAGAGGCAGGGCCATCAGGCTATCGGGCCCATAGCCCACCTGCTGCAGTGGAGGAGGGTGATGACTCTGAGGAGGCAGAAGAGGAGATGGTCACTACCCCCGACAAGAAGGTAAATGGATGATGTGGATATTTTTATTTATTCAGTGTCCCAGAAAGCTAATGTTACGGGTGGGAGTACTGATTTCCATAACGTATCTAACTGACACATACATTTTTGGAAGTACGATATAACAAGCATGCAATATATAAATTTTTGTAAGAATATATTTTAACAAACTATATTATTTTTTAAATGAAGAAAATATAATAAAACAGGCAACAAATAAAGTACAACACATAACAGTAATATAAAAAATAAACACTAAAAAGTAATTGATCAACATCAAAACCATTAACGTAACTACTAAGTCAATAACCCAAAACTAAAAGGAACTATTATTAATCCTACCTAAACCAATATATAACAGATTTCAAGAAAAAAATATCATCTGCTTTATATAACAATTAATGATTGTATTTTAATGTACATTTCCAAATTTTATTTCATTTATTTTACAGCTGACAACATCATGTTAAAAAAATAAAAACAATGCGAAGGAAGCACCAGCTGCGAATGCAGCAGTTCAGGGAGCAGCAAACCAGGAAGATGAGGCAGCTCAAGATGCAGTTCTCCCACCAAATGCGAGCCATGGAGGAGGCTCATCTTAAGGACATCGATGATCTGCTGGAGGAGCAGAGAAAAATTAAAAATTACCCTAATTTTTTTGGTTATTTATATATTTATGTTAAAAAATAATTCTATTTTGTTAAAGATTATTTTATAAAACTATAATGTTAAATCAAATTTATTGCGTTTTGTTTGATTGGAAACAAAGGGTACAGATAGTGTTGCCCATATTAATAATTATTTTTCATTACTGTAATCTTTCAAGGGTTTCAAGTTCAACTGGTTTATGTGCTAGATCTGGTAAGGTTTCTGGTAAGGCTGTAAAACACACCCGGAAAGGGCTAGAGGGCTGCAAAGGCAGCAAAATGTAGGTAAATCCCCTGCAAACAAATGTAGATAGGGAAATGATGAGTTAACATAAAATAAATAAAAATTAAACAATATTAATTGGAGTGAGGTCCCATAGCACAGAATCAGGCTTCAAGTCACCCACCAATGGAGAAGGTCACTTACTATTATTTCGACCCCAGCACCCAGACAAAGGAGAGAGGTCCCACAGCAGAGAATCTGGCATCATATCAACCACCACAGGAGTAGGCCACCATTTAGTTACTTTGACCCCTTCACCCAGACAGAGGAGAGAGGCCACACAGCACATATTCAGGCATCATATCAACCACCGCAAGAGAAGGACACTTTTAGATACTTTGACCCCTGCACCCAGGAAGAGGAGAGAGGTTCCACAGCAGAGAATCAGGCATAATATCAACCACCACAGGAGAAGCCACCATAAAGTTACTTTGACCCCTTCACCCAAACAGAGGAGAGAGGCCCCACAGCACATATTCAGGCATCATATCAACCACCGCAAGAGAAGGACACTTTTAGATACTTTGACCCCTGCACCCAGGAAGAGGAGAGAGGTCCCACAGCACAAATTCAGGCATCATATCACACACCACAGGAGAAGGCCTCTTTCAGTGACTTAGGCCTTTGGACCCAGACAGAGGAGAGAGGTCAGAGATTAGCTTCATATCCCCCAGCACAGCAGAAGACCGCTTTATTTGACTTAGGCCTCAGCACCCAGACAGAGGACAGAGGTAGCATGGCAGAGGTTATGGCTTTATGTCACCCGATAGTTTAACAGGCCACTTTCATCTAGTTAGGCCCCGGCGCCCAGACAGAGGAGAGTTTCATTCAACTGTGGGTTACATAAAATTTGTATTAAATAAAGAAGTGGCCCGTAGTACAACAAGACATGTTTTAGGCAGTTATTAAGGACTACTCTGCACAAGGGAGGGACAGGTCCTGTGGGATCCATGCCTGGTTCATCTTTATGAACGTCAGCTTGTCCACATTGGCTGTGGACAGGCGGCTGCGCTTGTCAGTAATGGCGCCCCCGCCGTGCTGAATACGCGTTCTGATAAAACGCTGGCCGCCGGGCAGGAAAGCACCTCCAAGGCATAACATGCTAACTCTGGCCACGTGGACAATTTTGAAACCCAGAAGTTGAATGGGGCCGAACCGTCCGTCAGTACGTGGAGGGTGTGCAGACATACTGTTCAACCATGTTAGTGAAATGCTGCCTCCTGCTAACACGTTCCGTATCAGGTGGTGGGGCAGTTAGCTGTGGCGTGGAGACAAAACTTGTCCACATTTCTGCCATGCTAACCCTGCCCTCAGAGGAGCTGGCCGTGACACTGCTGCGTGGGCGACCTCTAGCTCCTCCTCTGCCTTGGCCTTGGCCTTCCACCTGTTCCCCTGTGACAGTTGGGAATGCTCTCAGGAGCGCGTCTACCAGCGTGCGCTTGTACTCGCGCATCTTCCTATCACGCTCCAGTGCAGGAAGTAAAGTGGGCACATTGTCTTTGTACCGGGGATCCAGCAGGGTGGCCACCCAGTAGTCAGCACACGTTAAAATGTGGGCAACTCTGCTGTCGTTGCGCAGGCACTGCAGCATGTAATCGCTCATGTGTGCCAGGCTCCCCAGAGGTAAGGACAAGCTGTCCTCTGTGGGAGGCGTATCGTCATCGTCCACCGTATCCCCCAGCCACGCACTAGTGATGGGCCTGAGCTGTGTGGGCTGCCACCCTGCTGTGAACCTGCTTCATCCTCGTCCTCCTCCACCTCCTCCTCATCCTCCTCGTCCTCCATTAGAGTGCCTTGGCTGGCGACTTGTGAACCTGCCCTCTGCTGCTTCAAAAAACCTCCCTCTGAGCTACTTCTAACAGACTGGCCTGAAAGTCTTAGAAACGAGCCCTCCTCCTCCTCCTCCTCCTCCACCTGGGCCACCTCCTCTTCCATCATTGCCCTAAGCGTTTTCTCTAGGAGACATAGAATTGGTATTGTAACGCTGATAACAGTGTCATCGCCACTGGCCATGTTGGTGGAGTACTCAAAGCAGTGCAGCAGGGCACACAGGTCTCGCATGGAGGCCCAATCATTGGTGGTGAAGTGGTGCCGTTCCGCAGTACGACTGACGCGAGCGTGCTGCAGCTGAAACTCCACTATGGCCTGCTGCTGCTCGCACAGTCTCTCCAGCATGTGCAAGGTGGAGTTCCACCGGGTGGGCACGTCGCATATGAGGCGGTGAGCGGGAAGGCCGAAGTTCCGCTGTAGCGCAGACAGGCGAGCAGCGGCAGGATGTGAACGCCGGAGCGCGCACAGACGGCCCGCACTTTATGCAGCAGCTCTGACATGTTGGGGTAGTGGTGAATGAACCTCTGCACCACCAAATTCAGCACATGCGCCAGGCAAGGGATGTGCGTCAAACCGGCTAGTCCCAGAGCTGCCACGAGATTTCGCCCATTATCGCATACCACCAGGCCTGGCTTGAGGCCCACCGGCAGCAACCACTCGTCCGTCTGTTGTTCAATACCCCGCCACAACTCCTGCGCGGTGTGGGGCCTGTCCCCCAAACATAAGAGTTTCAGAATGGCCTGCTGACGTTTACCCGGGCTGTGCTGAAGTTGGTGGTGAAGGTGTGTGGCTGACAGGAGGAGCTCGTGGAAGCAGTGGAGGAGGAAGCCGAGTAGGAGGAGGCTACAGGAGGCAGAGAATGATGCCCTGCGATCCTAGGTGGCGGAAGGACGTGCGCCAAGGAACTCTCCGCCTGGGGCCAGCCGCCACTACATTCACCCAGTGTGCAGTTAGTGAGATATAGCGTCCTTGGCCGTGCTTACTGGTCCACGTATCTGTGGTTAGGTGGACCTTGGCACAAATGGCGTTGCGCAGTGCACACTTGATTTTATCAGACACTTGCATGTGCAGGGAAGGCACGGCTGTCTTGGAGAAGTAGTGGCGGCTGGGAACCACATACTGGGGGACAGCCATGGCCATCAGCTGTTTGAAGCTGTCTGTGTCCACCAGCCGGAATGACAGCATTTCAAAGGCCAGTAGTTTAGAAATGCTGGCATTCAGGCCAAGGGCTCGAGGGTGACTAGGTGGGAATTTGCGCTTCCTCTCAAAGGTTTGAGAGATGGAGAGCTGAACGCTGCTGTGTGAAATAGTGGAGACGCTAGGTGACGGTGGCGGTGGTGGTGGTGGTGTCGGTGGCACATCCTCTGTTTGCTGCTCGGCAGGTGGCAACATTCCTCTCGAGGCGGAAGCCGAGGCAGCAGCGGTAGAGGTAGCAGGGGAGCCTGAGCGTGTTCCTTGTTTTTGAGGTGTGCACTCCACTGCAGTTCATGCTTTGCATGTAGATGCCTGATCATGCAGGTGGTGCTCAGGTTAAGAACGTTAATGCCTCGCCTCAGGGTCTGATGGCACAGCGTGCAAACCACTCTGGTCTTGTCCTCAGCACATTGTTTGAAGAAGTGCCATGCCAGGGAACTCCTTGAAGATGCCTTTGGGGTGCTGGGTCCCTGTTGGCGCTGGCCAATAGCAGGCGAACTCTCGGGACGGCGGGTGTTCTGCTTTTGCCCCCTGCTCCCTCTTTGGCTTCGCTGTTGTCTCGGTCTCACCACTGCCTCTTCCTCTGAACTATTTAAGTCAGCGGCACGACCTTCAGTCCATGTGGGGTCTAAGACCTCATCGTCCTCTGCATCGTCTTCCACCCAGTCTTCCTCCCTGACCTCCTCCTGTTCAGTCTGCACACTGCAATAAGACGCGGCAGTGGGCACCTGTGTTTCGTCATCATCAGACACTCGGTCACTCTGCTGTGGTGGTATTCCCATGTCCTCATCATCTGGATACATAAGTGGTTGTGCGTCAGTGCATGGAATGTCTTCCACCGCTGGGGAAGGGATAGGTGGACGCCCCTGGAAAACCGTGGGAGCAGAGTCTTCAAACAGAAGAAGAGACTGCTGCATAACTTGAGGCTCAGCCAGTTTCCCTGATATGCATGGGGGTGATGTGACAGACTGATGGGCTTGGTTTTCAGGTGCCACCTGTGCGCTTTCCGCAGAAGACTGGGCGGAAGACAATGTGGTGAACGTGCTGGAAGCACTGTCGGCCACCCAATCGACTAATGCCTGTACCTGCTCAGGCCTTACCATCCTCATAACGGCATTGGGCCCCACCAAATATCGCTGTAAATTCTGCCGGCTACTTGAGGGAGTTGGTTCACTACTTTGTGCGCCTGAGGCCGAGCGGCCACATCCTCTGCCAGCAACAGAGACTCCACGGACCCCACCACGACCGCGTCCTCGTCCCTTAATAGAATGTTTTCTCATTGTTGCGATTCAACTCGCACCACAATAAAATATATTATTTTTAGCCCCAAAATTCCCACACTGGAAGATATACCGTAATTCCTTTTCCGGTATTAATTACAAGAAAACTGCTGCAAATTGGACACCAGAATTTTTTAAATGCTACTTATGTTAAATGAATTCCCACAGTGGGAGAACTATTTCCTTTTAAAGGAGTAACAACGTGCGGCCTACTATTTCGGGTGTCACCAACACCAGATTGATTAAATTGGCCTTTTGGAACCAAAATGACAACACTGGACACTATAATGCCTTTTTCTGGTATTAATTACAAGAAGACTGCTGCAAATTGGACACCAGAATTTTTTAAATGCTACTTATGTTAAATGAATTCCCACAGTGGGAGAACTATTTCCTTTTCAAAGGAGTAACAACGTGCGGCCTACTATTTCGGGTGTCACCAACACCAGATTGATTAAATTGGCCTTTTGGAACCAAAATGACAACACTGGACACTATAATGCCTTTTTCTGGTATTAATTACAAGAAGACTGCTGCAAATTGGACACCAGAATTTTTAAATGCTACTTATGTTAAATGAATTCCCACAGTGGGAGAACTATTTCCTTTTCAAAGGAGTAACAACGTGCGGCCTACTATTTCGGGTGTCACCAACACCAGATTGATTAAATTGGCCTTTTGGAACCAAAATGACAACACTGGACACTATAATGCCTTTTTCTGGTATTAATTACAAGAGGACTGCTGGTATTTCAGAACACCGGAATTTTTAAAATGCTCGTTTTGGTACATAAATTGCCCACACTGGGAGAATTATTGCCTAAACCTTTTTACAGTATTATTTACTGAAGGAGTGCTTCTTCTGGTCTAACACCAGAATTATGTTTGTTACAGGGAAAGATTTTTTTAATTTATATTTCTGGCAAAAAAATAAAAATTTAATTTCTGGCTGACAGTATTGGACCTGGCTGTAGTGACACTGGCTAGCCTAGCTGGAACAGCACATTCATGGGATTTGCTATCCAAGTGGGTTACTTTCAGTTTCACCACTGATATATTAAATATATTGGCAGTTAGTAGGGGTGACACAAGCACAGCCAAACCCCTGATGTAGTATATCTATGAAAAAATCGACTATTACATGAGATTAATGGACGCGGTGGCAGCTTTTGCTGGCGCACCACAAGTCCCAAAATGGCCGCCGCCTATCAGCCCAGTAACATGTGCCAGAAAATGGTCTGCCCAGCCAGAAAAAAATTGACTTTGACTGAGCAGCTGAATCGCTGTTGTTCTGTGTCACAGGAGTAGATTTTTCAATTCTTTGGAGCTTTTCTTTGGACTCTGTGGCAGCTTGAGCTGGCGCACCACAGGTCCCAAAATGGCCGCCGCCGGTCAGCCCAGTTACATGTGCCGGTAAAAATCGATCTGGCCAGTGTAAAAAAAATAAACTTTCAGTGAACAGCTCAGCTGAGTTGTTTTGATTCACTGGTGTAGATCTTTCACTTCTTCTCAGGTTTTTTCCTCGATTATTCCCTGCCTATCTCGCCCTCACAGCAGCTGCATCTATCCCTGCTCTATTCACATCGGGAGTGAGCACGTCCCGACGTGCGCACAAGCTTATAAAGAGGCTGAGTCACATGCTGCACTTGGCCAATCACAGCCTTGCCAATAGTAGGCATGGCTGCGATGGCATCTTAGGGCAAGTAGTATGATGCATGTTGATTGGCTGCTTTGCAGCCTTTCAAAATGCGCCACAAAAAATGACGAACTACAAAACCGAACCCGAAATTTTATGAAAATGTTCGGGTTCGGGTCGTGTCACCGAACACCCCAAAATTCTGTACGGACCGGAACTATTCTCGAAATGTGCGCTCAACAACACTAGTGCTATTCGTATCCCACTCTTAAGTTCTAATCGCATTCGATTTTAACTTATGCTTTTTTTTGACAGGCATCGCATTCTATTTTAACTTACTGCTGATGACTGGCAAAAAAAAAAAATGCATAAGTTAACATCGAATGCGATTAGAACTAAGAGTGAGATACTGAATAGCACTGCGTGCTAGAACAGCACGCACACGATTATTCAAATTTTGTATTATCGCGATACAAAACCAAACAGTAAAGTTAAAATCGAATGCAATTAGAACGTGTAGTGTGATGCGATTTATTTGAGTTCTAAGAATCGCATTGCGATTTCTGCTTCAGCCGGATTCCGTGCTAATGGAGCGTCTACATCACCATGGGAAAAATGCTAGAATGTACTGTCGGATTTGAGAAGTTGAAATCGCAATGCGATTAAGCAAATATATAAGAATCGCATTGCGATTTCAACGTAATTCAAACATCCGACAGTACATTCTACTGGAGGAGGCGTTCCCATGGTGATCGGTAGCTCAAAGTTGTAATCGCAATGCGATTTCAGCTTTAAGCCTGTACTATTCTGCTATATAGTACTTTCAAAATGCGCCGAGAGAACATGCCAAACTCCGAACCCGAACCCGAATTTTTTTGAAAATTTCCGGGTTCGGGTCCGTGTCACGGAACTATTCTCGAACTGTTCGCTCAACACTACCCAGGAGGTTTTCAGTACCATATGGGAGAATACTCAAGGCCAGAGTCGGCAGAGGTTTGGTAAGTAAAGTGGACAATGTATACATGTTTGATCCATATTGTCCTCCCTAGCATAGCACATGTCATACGTTGTCCTCCCTAGCATAGCACATGTCATACGTTGTCCTCCCTAGCATAGCACATGTCATACGTTGACTTCCCTAGCATAGCACATGGCATACGTAGTCCTCTGTTAAGAAAGTATTGTTTGGTAAATGTTTGTTGTATTTTTATTCCAAGTTGATGAAGTAAAAAGTCACTGGAGGAGCTGCCAGGACCAGTTCCTGAGGGAGATCCAGCAGCAAGGGCGGGTCCGGGACCTCCAGAAAAAGGCCATATCTTTTCATGGACCAACTGATGTTCCTCAGGCCATTAATAAAGCTTTGTCCGTAAGTAAATTATAAACAATGAGCGACTACATGTTTTTCAATTCACACTGTATGTTTACTATGTGGGTAATGTAATTTGTACCAATGTGTAAATTTGAATTGTCATAGTTGACGATGGCAACCAATCCGATTCCTCCTTGTATTTGCATAAGTAGATGAAAAACATTACAAGTTGAATCCTATTATTTGCAAAGGCCAGCTATGCCACTTCTAATTTCCATAATGTAGCTACATGACCACATATGTAATATGTTGGTTAGTTAAACATGACCTATTGTTATGACTCTAATGTAGTGGCGTTCCTTTATTATTCCTGCTAGAAGTTATAATTAAATTGCCATTAGACGTCAATAAGGGTACAGAGGGGTGTTACCAAGTTGGGGGTGTAACTGCACACACTCATTTTATCCAATCAGTGCTGCCATGTTTACATGTGCAGTAAACACCCCAACTTGTTACTACCCCTCTGTACCCTTTACAACTGAAGGCTATAATAGCAATTCATTCATAACATCTATTTTTCACATAATATAGGAATGGCACAACATTGAGCCCTTAACGATAGATGTTCCAGAAATGTTAGTAAACGGGAATACATGAAGTATTTAAAGAACACATTTTCGGAGTGGTGATTGGTCATAATAAAACTAGTATGATGTACAAAATGTATTTTGCTGATGATAGTAATATGATAATATTTATTTCGGTACATATTGGTGAGTTCATATATTAATTTACATGTTCTGTTTGTTGTAATTTTGTAGAACGGAGGACAACCTTGGGGAGGAAGCAGAAGAGAGTGCGCTGCAGCACTCAAGCAAGTGTAATGAGGAGCCTCCTGGCTCCAGAACGAGTGCTGAGAACCAAATCGGCTCTCGGTATCACCTAATGAGCCCTCTGAAATTTTCAAGGCTCTGTAAAATTGGCGCAGCCATGGGCACATCTCTGGCCCCGGCCAGCAACAATTCCCCAGATATCACAAGGGCCTCCACAGTTCCCTCCCACAGGGAATTTAATGGGCAACATAGTCGCCCATATGCCGAGTACCATGGGGACCAGTCATATGTCCAGCCTGGCCTTTCCATATCCCAACCTTCCCCATCTCACTACTCTGGCCCCCTTCCCAACCCTCCTACTCTGGTTTCAGCCTCCATCTGAGTCACCTTGGCGTTTTTTAATTTGTGATTTTTCATTATTATATTATTGTTTGAAGTAAATGAGGCTTCAGTGAAAACGCATTGCATCCGGAAGCAAGTGCAGATGCAATGCGTTTTTCACTGAAGGTTGCTAAGAGATGTTGTTTGTAAACCTTCCGTTTTTATCACGCACGTGAAAAACGCATCAAAATGCTTTGCACCCGCGTGGAAAAAACTGAACAACTGAACGCAATCACCGACAAAACTGACTAAACTTGCTTGCAAAATGGTGCAAGTTTTACTGAACGCACCCTGAACGCATCCGGAGCCAATTCGTCATGCTCGTGTGAAAGAGGCCTATATTCTGCTTTTTAACGCAGCCCTGGCCCCATAGAAGTAAATAGGGCTTCAGTGAAAACGCATTGTATCCGGAAGTAAGTGCGGATGCAATGCGTTTTTCACTGATGGTCATGTCAAACTAATTTAATCCGTTTTTATGAGGAGATAAGTTCTAGACTTGACAGCAGCGAATCAATGGATGTTGTATATAAAAATGCTTCTCCAAAGCATTTGACACTGTACCGCATAAAGGTTAGTATATAAAATTAGGATGCTCGGACTGGGATAAAATGTCTGTATGTGGGTAAGTAACTGGCTCGGTAATAGAAAATAGAGGTTGGTTATTAATGGTACACGCTGAGATTGGGTCACTGTCACTAATGGAGTACTTCAGGGGTCAGTATTGGACCCTATTCTCTTCAATATGTTTAGTAATGATCTTGTAGAAGACTTGCAGAGTAAAATATAAATTTTTGCAGATTACACTAAACTGTGTAATGTAATTGACACAGAAGAGGACAGTATACTGCTACAGATGGATCTGGATAGATTGGAGGCTTGGGCAGAGAAGTGGCAGAAGAGGTTTAACACTGACAAATGTAAGGTTATGCACATGGGAAGGAATAATGCAAGTCACCCGTACATACTCAATGGTAAAACACTGGGTAACACTGACATGGAAAAGGCCAATAAGATAATGGGTTGCATCAAAAGAGGCATAGATGCCCGTGATGAGAACATAGTCCTACCACTTTACAAATCACTGGTCAGACAACACATGGAGTACTGTGTACAGTTCTGGTCTCCTGTGAACAAGGCAGACATAGCAGAGCTGGAGAGGGTTCAGAGGAGGGCAACTAAAGTAATAACTGGAATAAAGGGAACTACAATACCCTGAAAGATTATCAAAATTGGGGTTATTCACTTTAGAAAAACAATGACTGAGGGAGATTTAATTACTATGTATAAAAATATCAGGGGTCAGTACAGAGATCTCTCCCATCATCTATTTATCCCCAGGACTGTGACTGTGACGAGGGGACATCCTCTGCGTCTGGAGGAAAGAAGGTTTGTGCACAAACACAGAAGAGGATTCTTTACGGTAAGAGCAGTGAGACTATGGAGCGCTCTGCCTGAGGAGGTGGTGATGGTGAGTTCACTAAAAGAGTTCAAGAGGGGCCTGGATGTATTTCTGGAGTGTAATAATATTACAGGCTATAGCTACTAGAGATGGGTCGTTAATCCAGGGAGTTAATTTTTTTCCCCATAAGTGGGGAAAATTGGCTTCTACCTCACAGGGGTTTTTGCCTTCCTCTGGATCAACTTGCAGGATAACAGGCCAAACTGGATGGACAAATGTCTTTTTTGGCCTTATATACTATGTCACTATGTTACTATGTTTTACAAAAAAATTAAAAGTTTCAAGTAAAAAGAAAAAGTGTCCTTTTCCCAAAATAAAGTAAAAAAAATTGGGAAAAATTAAGAAAAAAAGAAAAGTATTTCAGTGAAATCACTGTGTAAAACGTAACAGAAATAAAAATGATAGACATATTAGGTATCGCCGCGTCCGTAACAACCTGCTCTATAAAAATATCACATTATATGCCCCGTCAGGTGAACGCTGTAAAAAACATAAAACTATGCCAAAACACCAATTTTTTTCACCTTGCCTCACAAAAAGTTTAATACCTAGCGATCAAAAATTCTTATGTACCCCAAAATTGAACCAATCAAACCGTCACCTCATCCCGCAAAAAATTAGCCCCCTACCTAAGACAATCACTTAAAAAATAAAAAAACAATGGCACCTATGAAACCTATCTATCAAAATCTGCGCTGCAAAAGCCATAAGATAAGATAAGATAAAATGCCTTTATTGTCACTGTACAATACAATGAAATACAATGTACAATACAATGAAATGTTGTTTGGAGCAATCCTAGATGCCATGGACAGAGGAACAAGAACTGACATTTAAACTAAAGCATAGCACTAGAAAGCATTACTATTCACAGCATATGTATAGCAAGCGCAAAGTAGGAAGTGTTTATGAATATATACAAACTGATTCAGACACCACCGCAGACAAGAGATCATCTTCATGGGGTCACGAATGCAGCAGTCACTTCAGTCTGTGGTAGTTTCTATCCTAGGAAGGGTCAATAATCTCAGAGCATTTAGGAGACTGATTGCTTTGGGGTAAAAGCTGTTCTTCAGCCTAGTGGTGCGGGCATGTAGGGCTGTAAGATGCCTACCAGAGGGTAGGGGAGTGAAAAGGCTGTGGCTAAGGTGAGTTGGATCTCCGCAGATAACCTTTGCCCTGTTGCTGCAACGAGCAGTGAAGATGTCATCCAGTGATGGTAACTGAGTACCAGTGATTCTTCCAGCCATTCTGATGATGCGCTTGAGGGTCTATTTATCAATATGACGCTCCTTCTTTTCTGAGTCCTGCATTGGGCCCCACCACATATGGGGTGTTGACGTATTTAGGAGAAAATGGGTAACAAATTATCGGGTGCTTTTAAACATTTTATTGGAAGAAACAAAACTTTTCATTTTTACAGCCAAGTGTTTCCAAATTCAATACAACGCTTAGGGGGTCAAAGTGCTTAGTACCCCCCTTAATATATTCTTTAACCACTTCAGCCCCCCTAGCTTAAACACCCTTAATGACCAGGCCACTTTTTACAATTCCGCACTACACTACTTTCACCGTTTATTGCTCCGTCATACAACTTACCACCCAAATGAATTTTACCTCCTTTTCTTCTCACTAATAGAGCTTTCATTTGGTGGTATTTCATTGCTGCTGACATTTTTACTTTTTTTGCTATTAATCAAAAATTACCGAAATTTTTGCAAAAAAATGACATTTTTCACTTTCTGTTGTAAAATTTTTCAAAAAAACTACATTTCTATATAAATTTTCTCTAAATTTATTGTTCTACATGTCTTTGATAAAAAAAATCCAATAAGTGTATATTTATTGGTTTGGGTAAAAGTTATAGCGTTTACAAACTATGGTGCAAAAAGTGAATTTCGGCATTTTGAAGCAGCTCTGACTTTCTGAGCACCTGTCATGTTTCTTCAGGTGCTAGAATGTCAGGATAGTATGAATATCCCCAAATGACACCATTTTAGAAAGAAGACACCCCAAAGTATTCGCGGAGGGGCTTGGTGAGTTCATGTATCATTTCATTTTTTCACAAGTTAGCGGAAATTGACACTTTCTGAGAAAAAAAAAAAAAAAGTTTCAATTTCTGATAACTTCTGGCAAAAAAAAAAAAATCTCAGACGGACTCACTATGCCCCTCAGTGAATACCTTGGGGTGTCTACTTTCCGAAATGGAGTCATTTGTGGGGTGTGTTTACTGTTCTGGCATTTTGGGCGGGGCTAAATTGTGAGCCGCCATGTAAAACCTAAAGGTACTCGTTGGAATTTGGGCCCCTTTGCACCCAGGCTGCAAAAGCGGCACTTATGTGGTATCGCCGTACTCAGGAGAAGTAGGGCAATGTGTTTTAGGGTGTATTTTTACATATACCCATGTTGGGTGAGAGAAATATCTCTGTAAATTGTCAACTTTGTATAAAATTTTTTAAAAGTTGTCGTTTACAGAGATATTTTCACACAAAGTATGGTATATATAAAAATACACCCCAAACACATTGCCTACTCTCTGAGTACGGCGATACCCATGTGTGCCACTTTTTGCAGCCTGGATGCAAAGGCCCTAAAACAATGAGTACCTTTAGAATTTCACAGGGCATTTTTACGCATTTGGATTCCAGACTTCTTCTCACCCTTTAGGGGCCCCTAAAATGCCAGGACAGCATAAATACCCACATGTGACCCCATTTTGGAAAGAAGACACCCCAAGGTATTCTGTGAGGGGTATGGTGAGTTCATGTAAAATTTTATTTTTGTCACAAGTTAGTGGAATATGAGACTTTGTAAAAAACAAAATTAAAAAAAAAAAAAAACAATTTCCGCTGACTTGTGCCAAAAATAAAAATTCTGTGGACTCACCATGCCCCTCACAGAATACCTTGGGGTGTCTTCTTTCCAAAATGGGGTCACATGTGGGGTATTTATACTCACCTGGCATTTTAGGGGCCCCTAAAGTGTGAGAATCCAAATGCATAAAAATGGCCTGTGAAATCCTAAAGGTACTCATTGGTTTTAGGGCCCTTTGCGCATCTTGGCTGCAGAAAAGTGTCACTCATGTGGTATCGCCGTACTCAGGAGAAGTAGGGCAATGTGTTTTGGGGTGTATTTTTACATATACCCATGCTGCGTGTGAGAAATATCGCTGTAAACGACAACTTTTTACATTTTTTATTCAAAGTTGTCAATATACAGAGATATTTCTCTCACCCAGCATGGGTATATGTAAAATACACCCAACACATCGCCCTACTTCTCCTGAGTACGGCGATACCATGTGTGACACTTTTGCAGGCAAGATGCGCAAAGGCCAAATTCAATGAGTACCTTTTAGGAGGGCATTTTTACGCATTTTCTTCTCACGCTTTAGGGCCCTAAAATGCCAGGGCAGTAGAAATACCCCACGTGTGACCCCATTTTAAAGAAGACACCCAAGGTATTCCATGAGGGGCATGGCGAGTTCATAGAATATTTTTTTGGCACAAGTTAGTGGAAATTGATTTTTATTGTTTTTCTCACAAAGTCTCCCTTTCCGCTAACTTTTGACAAAAGTTTAATTTTCATGAACTCATTATGCCCCTCAGCGAATACCTTGGGGTGTCTTCTTTCCAAAATGGGGTCACATGTGGGGTATTTATACTGCCCTGGCATTTAGGGGCCCTAAAGCGTGAGAAGAAAAATGCGTAAAAATGCCCTCCTAAAAGGTACTCATTGGAATTTGGGCCCCTTTGCGCATCTTGCCTGCAAAAAGTGTCACACATGTGGTATCGCCGTACTCAGGAGAAGTAGGGCGATGTGTTTTGGGGTGTATTTTTACATATACCCATGCTGGGTGAGAGAAATATCTCTGTATATTGACAACTTTGAATAAAAAATGTAAAAGTTGTCGTTTACAGCGATATTTCTCACACCCAGTATGGTATATGTAAAATACACCCCAAACTTGCCCTACTTCTCCTGAGTCGGCGATACCACATGAGTGACACTTTGCAGCCAAGATGCGCAAAGGCCTAAACCAATGAGTACCTTTAGGATTTCACAGGCCATTTTACGCATTTGGATTCTCACGCTTTAGGACCCCTAAAATGCCAGGGCAGTATAAATACCCCACATGTGACCCCATTGTGGAAAGAAGACACCCCAAGGTAATCCGTGAGGGGCATGGCGAGTTCACAGAAAAAAAATTTGGCACAAGTTAGCGGAAATTGTTTTTTTTTTTTTTTTTACAGTCTCATATTCCACTAACTTGTGACAAAAATAAAATTTTCCATGAACTCGCCATACCCCTCACAGAATACCTTGGGGTGTCTTCTTTCTAAAATGGGGTCACATGTGGGGTTTTGTACTGCCCTGGCATTTGAGGGTCTCCGCAATCATTACACGTATGGCCAGCATTAGGAGTTTCTGCGATTCTCCGTATATTGAGCATACGGGTAATGAGATTTTTCCGTTCAGCCTCTGCGCTGAAAAAAAAAAAAATGAAGCGGCACAGATTTTTCATTCGCATCGATCAATGTGGATGAAAAATCTCTGCCAAATCAGTGACTGCGGTGCGGTGGGCTGGGCGCTAGCTACCTAACAAGTAGCTAACTAACTGGCGGTGATAAGGGACCCTTATGCCCCATTCACACGTCCGAAATTCTGTTTGCGGAGCGGAGTTGCGGACCCATTCATTTCTATGGGGACAGACTTTGTCCCGCTCGGATCGGAATTACGGATCCGCGCTTCGAGTCTGCACTTCCGTTCCGCAAAAATATAGAACATGTCCTATTCTTGTCCGCAATTGCGGACAAGAAAAGCATTTTCTATATAGTTCTGGCAATGTGCGGATCTGCAAAATGCGGAAAGCACATTGCCGGTGTCCGTGTTTTGAGGATCTGCGGATCGGATCCGCGGATCCGTGAATCACGGATCCGTGAATCACGGATCCGCAAAACACATATGGGCGTCTGAATAAAGCCTTACAAGGGTGTGATCAATGACAGGGGGTGATCAGGGGGTCTAGATGGGGTGATCAAGGGGTTAATAGGTGAGGGGGTGGGGGGGTAAGTGTAGTGTTTGGTGCAACTTTTACTGTGTTACCTGGTCCTCTGGTGGTCGATCCCAGAAAATGGGACCACCAGAGGACCAGGTAGCAGCTATATCAGACGCTGTTCATAAAACAGCGTCTGATATAGCTGTTTGATGCGATTTATATCGCATCTACAGCCTGCCAGCGATTGATCATCGCTGGCAGGCTGTAGTCCAACTCTCGAGCCGCGCTTCACTGTGAGCAGCGCGCACGCTGCAGCGTTCACAGGAACTCTCGCGTCTCGCGAGATGGCGCCCGGCGCGTCCAAACAGAAGATCCCGGCCGCCCGCAGGGCGCAATCCTGCGTACGGCGGTCGGGGACTGGTTAAAGGGTGTAGTTTCCAAAATCAGTTGAAGCGTGAAACT
>JAKVIS010002501.1:0-22501 GCA_033119425.1 Bufotes viridis | reverse complement strand
TAGCTGCTGCTGACATCAACAAAATACGGCTCTTACCTCACCGAGGCTATGAACCTCGGTGACACATACCTGCCATCCACGACGGCACCCTGCACCTTACCACAACACCCATCACACAGTACAGCACAGCCCCCATACACACATCACATTGTACAGCACAGCCCCCATACACACATCACATTGTACAGCACAGCCCCCATACATACAGATTACACAGTACAGCGCCATACACACATATCACACAGTACTACACAGCTCCCATACATACATATCAGATTGTACAGCACAGCCTCCATACACCAGGGCTTGACAAATTTCCTTGGAATCTAGGAGCCAGCTAAAAAGTTAGGAGCCAGGCAGAGCCGCGTCATAAAGCCCCAGTAGATGCCCGATAGTGCTCCTCCCCCGCCCCTAATTCTCCATAGAGCCCCCAATAATGCATGCCAGTACATAGGGCCCCAGTAGATGCCCCGATAGTGCTCCTTTCCCTCTTCTCCATAGTGCCCCCCATAATGTGCCAGTATATAGGGTAGGGTTGTTTCGGGTATCGAACTTTCGATACCCAATCGATACTTTTCTCTGGTATCGCACTCGATACCAGGAAAAGTATTTTATCGATACTGGGCTGCGCAGCTCCCATACATACATATCAGATTGTACAGCACAGCCTCCATACACCAGGGCTTGACAAATTTCCTTGGAATCTAGGAGCCAGCTAAAAAAGTTAGGAGCCAGGCAGAGCCGCGTCATAAAGCCCCAGTAGATGCCCGATAGTGCTCCTCCCCCCGCCCCCTAATTCTCCATAGAGCCCCCCAATAATGCATGCCAGTACATAGGGCCCCAGTAGATGCCCGATAGTGCTCCTTTCCCTCTTCTCCATAGTGCCCCCCATAATGTGCCAGTATATAGGGTAGGGTTGTTTCGGGTATCGAACTTTCGATACCCAATCGATACTTTTCTCTGGTATCGCACTCGATACCAGGAAAAGTATTTTATCGATACTGGGCTGCGCTACTGCACAGCCCAGTATAGGAGAGCATGGCTGCGCCACTCTCAGCGCGGCCATGTTCTCCTCGGCAGCACAGGGAGAAGGAGGCAGTGTCTCCCTCCCCTGTGCTGCCGCTGCAACCAATAGAGGGAGAGGGGGTGGAGCGGGGGAGGGAGGAGGGGCGGGCGCACTGGCCAGAAATGCCGAGTACAGTTTCTTATATAAATGCAGGCAGAAGACACAGCCTGCCAGCACCTGCCTGTGACCCAGCACTGCAATCAGAGGCAATTAACCCCTCAGGTGCGGCACCTGAGGGGTTAATAGCCTCTGATCGCAGCGCTCGGTCACAGGCAGGTGCCGGCAGCCTGTGCCTTCTGCCTGCATTTATATATGAACGTAATTAGGCTGGCCAGTGCTCCGCCCCCTCCCTAGTATTAAAACATTAGTGGGCAGTGTGCCCCCCTCCCCTCCCTAGTATTAAAACATTGGTGGGCAGTGTGCCCCCTCCCTAGTATTAAAACATTGGTGGGCAGTGGGCAGTGTGCCCCCTGCAATAAAATCATTGGTGGCAGTGGCCACAGGGTCCCCTCAGCTCCTCCTCATTGGTGGCAGTGGCAGTGATCGGAGCCCCAGCACTGTAATGCTGGGGCTCCGATCGGTTACCATGGTAACCAGAACGCTTCTGAAGTCCTGGCTGCCTTGGTCTGCTCCCTGCTGCTGTGTGCACGGTGCACAGGGCAGCAGGGAGAGGGTGAGATCCTATTCAACCTGATAGAGCTCTATTAGGGTGAATAGGATGAGAATATCCCAGGTTCTAGCCCCTAAGGGGGAAAGTAGTTAATAAATAAACTGTAAAAAAAAAAAAAGTTAAAGTACACCAAAATATTAATTATAAATCACCCCCTTTCCCAATTTTACATATAAAATATATAAACAATACATAAATAAAATATTACATATCGCCACGTCTCAAAAGTCCAAACTATTAAAAAATCCACTTTTATGCGGTGAACGCCGTAAAAGAAAAAAAAAATAAAAATTTTTTTGGAGATGTGTGTGTATGGGGGCTGTGCTGTACAATGTGATGTGTGTATGAGGGCTGTGCTGTACAATCTGATGTGTGTATGGGGGCTGTGCTGTACAATGTGATGTGTGTGTATGTGGGCTGTGCTGTACAATGTGATGTGTGTATATGGGGGCTGTGCTGTACAATGTGATGTGTGTATGGGGGCTGTGCTGTACAATGTGATGTGTGTATGGAGGCTGTGCTGTTCAATGTGATGTGTGTGTATGGGGGCTGTGCTGTACAATGTGATGTGTGTATAGAGGCTCTGCTGTACAATGTGAAGTGTGTATGGGAGCTGTGCTGTACAATGTGATGTGTGTGTATAGCAGGGCTCGACAAATGCCATGCCCCAGGTCTCCATGGCGTTCAGAAATTTGGTCCTGGCGCTTGGGTATTTGCCAGCCCGTTTACAAAGGTAAGTAGACGGGTGCGAAGTGCCGGAGGGGGGCTCGTTCTGACCGGAGACAGCAGGAGTGGAGATGAGCGTCTCCATTGTGGAAGCGTTCATCTCCATATTTATCTGTATCACCGTCCTCAGGACAGCGGTACAGATAGCTGTGGGGTAGGGCAGGGAGAGGTGTCTCCCTTTCCTGTTCCTCTGATAGACTACAGGCACTAGGCCTGTATCCTATCAGAGGCTGGTGCAGGCGGCGCGATGACCTCATCGCGCCGCCGGAGCCGTACAGTGAGGGACACAGGCCGGAAGAGGCCTGCATCGCATCACTGACAGCAGCATAAGGTAAGTATATGAGTTTATTGTTTTTTTCATTTATAGTATAATGTGGCAAAAAGGGGGGTGGGGGCCCTATATACTGGCACAATATTGGGGGTACTATGGAGAAGAGGGGAAGCACTATAGTGGCCCTATATACTGGCACAACATGGGGGGGCACTATGGGGGCCCTATATACTGGCACAATATGGGGGGCACTATGGAGAAGAGGGGAAGCACTATGGTGGCCCTATATACTGGCACAACAAGGGGGAGCACTATGTAGAAGAGTGGAAGCACTATGGGGGCCCTATATACTGGCACATTATGGGGGGCACTATGTGGGCCCCTAGAGTTGTTTCGGTACCAAAATTTTGATTCGGTATCGATACCATAAAAAAGTATTGCGATACTCGATACCATTCGATACCACGCGAAAAAAATAAAATGTCAAAAAAATCTGCGTGCATTCCACATTTTATGAAACTGCCGGCTCATAATACAACAGTCCTATCCTACTTTTTTGTGGGGACAAGGCGACTAAAAGAAAATGGCGAATCGCCATTGTACAGCACAGCCCCCATACACACACTTTACAATGTACAGCACAGCCTCCATACATACACATCACATTGTACAGCACAGCCCCCATACAAACATCACATTGTACAGCACAGCTTCCATACACACACATCACATTGTACAGCACAGCCCACATACACACATCACATTGTACAGCACAGCCTCCATACATACACATCACATTGTACAGCACAGCCCCCATACACACATCACATTGTACAGCACAGCTTCCATACACACACATCACATTGTACAGCACAGCCCACATACACACACTTTACAATGTACAGCACAGCCTAGATACACACTGTGTATTGGTATGCTCCTCTCTTCCTCCCCCCTCTGTTTCAGCTTCTACTTGGTTCAGTCTAGTCACTTCCTGTTTACCCTGTCATGCATTGCTGTTTTGTGTGCTCTAATTCTGAGGAGATTTTGAGGAGAATCTGAAGTGAATCTGTGTATCTCATGTTCTTATCAAGGAGAATATTAGTGGCATAATTATTTTACCATCTGGATTCCCTGCATATCTTGTAATATAATCTCCGGATTAAAAGACTACTTGATTAACTCCTGGGTGTCTGATGCGTAAACTGTAAGTGGAGGATGTCTGATTCAACAAGTCACCTCACAGATGCGTGATTTGTATAAGGCTGACATTTCAATACGCCACAGTAAAAGAATTGTCTTAGTACTCTCCTTCTCCCGCTAAGAAAAGAATATTCTCCTCCTCCAAGTAATAAGCCATCATCATTTGTCTCCGTTATGCTACAGTAATAAGAGTAATATCTTATACTGCTCAGTACTGCATTCACTAGGATCGCAGAAGCTTCTAGTAATTTCAGTTTCATACAGACTAGGAACTGTATTCAGCCTGTTTTCTGAGGTAAATATTGTCTGCCTGCTGTGGGCCATTAAAAGACTGAACCACCACTAGAGGTCGCTGTTGTGTTACAGATGGAAATGCAGGACACAGCTAGAAGGATTTCTAAACCCTCATTAAAAATGAAAGAGACAAAATTGAGAAATACAAGAATTTATCTATTTTGTGGGAAAAGACTGAACAATGTATGGATGCAGCACATGGATCAGGCTATAATGAAGATCAATTAAAGGCCATGTGTACCAAATTGAATAAAACCTATGATAGTTTTAAGAGACTCTCTGAAAAATATTCTTCTCTGTTATCAAGTCTCAACTCAGAGGAATTCATCCTAGAATTAAAGACCCACACTGCACTTAATGATGAAAGATATAGCAGAATTATGGCAGTCAAGTCAATGCTAGAGGACGAGATATCACAACAATATGAAACTGCGTCCCGCCATTCTAACATTTCAAGGCACTCCAAGGCTTCATCCTGTTCCTCGAAATCTATTGCTCAGTCCTCATTGCTAAGGTGTAGCTCACAGCACTCTTCGCTGAGTACCTCATTGGTGTTGGCACGCGCAAAAGCAGAAGCAGCAAAGGTACAAGCTCACTGCATTAGAAAGGAAGCAGCCATTAAGGCACAAGTCGCAGAGACACAATAGCTATCCCAAGCTAATCAAGCAGCTATACTAGCCCAATCTCGAGCTATAAAGGCTCAGGCGCAAGCGACCAAAGCCAAGGCCGAAGCTGAGTTGGAGGTCCTTCAGAAGGAAAGGGAAGAAGCAGCAGCCATGGCTGAACTCAGAGTTCTTGAAGAAGCTGCTGAAGAAGAAGAAGCTTATCATCCTATGTCCAAGATATCTAATGACTCAGAAGGCCGTACCCTGCAATTCGTCCTAGACCAAAGCAAAGTCAATGCATTTGCACCAGAAGATTTGGGCTCTGCATGCCAGCCTGCTGAACTCATGCGGATAGAAAAAGAGGCAGCTGATAACCATATAGTTG
Source organism: Bufotes viridis (assembly GCA_033119425.1). Lineage (NCBI taxonomy): Eukaryota > Metazoa > Chordata > Amphibia > Anura > Bufonidae > Bufotes > Bufotes viridis. The sequence goes on along the minus strand of JAKVIS010002501.1, from coordinate 17,281 downwards.
ACCCCAGTCCAGTGGACATTTCTCTTTCTTTCAAACCTCTGGCACCTTACACAGTATTTCAAGCGCCATTAGAGACCAAGCCGCTTCAAGCTCATCAAATCACATTAAAACCTACTGAGACTAGTTACATACCAACCAAGACGTTGGCGCCAACACTACCAGATGTGAAGCCTTCACTTACACTCAACCCAGCTGCCACTCCATTCCATCTTCCAACCCCCAAACATAGGGCATCAGATGGTGCCAACAACACCAGCGAGGGAGAGGTTCCCATCGCCATGATGCAGGAAAGAAATAACGCATCAGAAATCGCTAAGTACCTCACTCTCAGGGACCTCATCAGTACTAGCCTTACGAACTTTGATGATCGCCCAGAGAACTATAGAAGTTGGAAGGCCACCTTCAAGACAACAGTTCAAACCCTTGGTGTACCGCCTATGCAAGAACTTGATTTACTAATTAGATGGCTAGAACCATGGTCGTCAAACTGTGTTAAGAGACTCAAAACCATTCATATCTACGAACCAGTCAAAGGCCTTCGTCTCACATGGAAAAGATTAGAGCAGACATACGGCGGCTCGGAAGTAGTTGAGCTCAGCTTTCTTGATACCCCCATGGTGTGGGCCTGATCGTGGAGAAATTACCCCTCAATATTCAAGACTAATGGGCAACAGGTTCAAAATACAAGGAGCAACATTGTGTTCCCTTTCCACCATTTTCATTCTTCTGTAAGTTCATCAAGGACTTAGCTAGAACTAAAAACGATCCGAGCTTCAACACCTTGGGAACCAAAATCTTTGGCTCTACTAAACAGAGACACAAGACTTTCAGTCCCAGACAGAGAATCCCAAAAGGTCTAATTTCAGTAAAAAAGACAGGGGTTGTGCCCACTACTAACAATGGAAATGAAAGCCCTAAGGAACCCGATCATCATTGCCATATCCATGATAAACCACATCCTTTAAAGAAATGCCGTGTCTTCATAGCAAAGCCCTTTGAGGAACGTAAGGAGTTCCTAAGGAGTCATGATATCTGCTTCAGATGCTGTGCATCCACTGAGCACTTCGCCAGAGACTGTAAGGTTCCAGTCAAGCGTTCTGAATGTAATAGTGATGTACATGTGTCCGCTGTTCATCCGGGACCAATCAGGCGGAACCTAGAACCAGTTAGCTGCCACAAGCCCCATTCCAGTCATGGTGGGGAGAGTGCCGACCGACCAACTACAACTATCACGCCCAGATGCACAGAGGTATGCGGAAAAGGACTTGTGTGTGGTAAGTCTTGTTCTAAGATTTGCCTCGTGGATGTGTTTCCTACTGCACAACCAGAGAAGACCATAAGAATGTATGCTATTCTAGATGACCAAAGTAATCGTTCCCTAGCTAGCCCTAAGTTCTTTGATCTGTTCAGGATAAAGGGAGAGACTACACCCTACACCTTAGGGACATGCTCTGGTCTTGTGACAACCTCAGGAAGAAGAGCTAATGGTTTCACCTTGAAACCTATCAAGGGAGATAAAAAAAAACTCTCTCTTCCAACCCTTATTGAGTGTGACGAATTGCCGGACGCAAGGGATGAGATTCCCACACCTGAAGCCGCACAGCATCACCCTCATCTCAGGAACATAGCCAGAGAGATTCCTCCCCTTGATAACCATGCCGAGATCTTAATCTTGCTAGGTAGAGACATTCTTGAGGCTCATAAGGTCCTTGAACTTCGCAATGGCCCTTTCAATGCTCCATATGCCCAGAAACTTACAGTGGGTTGGATCATCATGGGGGATGTATGTCTGGACAGAACCCGCAGACCCTGCCAAGTACACTCCTTCAGAACTGATGTATTAAGAGGGGGACGAACTTCTTACTTCAGGCAGTGTCCCAACCACTACTATGTGCAAGAGAGCCCCAAGATGAAAACCAAGACATCCAGAGAAACAGACCCCTTCGTTGGGCAGGAAGAATTAAATAAAGGAATAGGGGAAATGGTTTTCCAAGTTACTGCTAAGGATAATACATTAGCTCCTTCAGAGGAAGATAAGGAATTCGTTACCCTCATGGACAGAGAGTTCTTTAAGACAATACCAAAAGTTGGGTAGCACCTCTGCCCTTCCGAAATCCAAGAGTTACCCTTCCAAACAACCGTAAACAAGCAGAATCCAGATTTACCTCGCTAAAAAGATCACTCAGGAATAAACCAGAAATGAAGGAACATTTTGTTACATTTATGCAGAAAATACTTGACAACCGGCATGCAGAACTAGCACCACCTTTGGATCATGAAGCAGAAAGATGGTATCTACCTTTCTTTGGAGTTTACCACACACGGAAGCCAGGACAAATCAGAGTGGTCTTCGACTCTAGCGCACAGTACAAAGGACTTTCCCTAAACAACGTTCTGCTCACACGACCAAACTGCACTAACAGCCTCATAGGAGTATTGGCACGGTTTAGGAGGGAACCCGTTGCATTTATGGCAGACGTTCAGCAAATGTTTCACTGCTTCCTGGTTCGAGAATACCACCGCAACTACCTACGGTTCCTGTGGCATAAGGATAACAATCTGGACAAGGAAGTCGTCGAGTATCGTATGAGAGTCCATGTTTTCGGCAATAGCCCATCCCCTGCCATAGCAACTTATGGCTTAAGGAGAACTGCTCAAGAAGGAGAAATTGCCTACAGTTCTAATGTCAGACAATTCATTGAGAGAGACTTCTACGTCGATGATGGGCTAAAATCCCTGCCTACAGCCAAAGAAGCAATCGATTTGCTTAAAAGAACTAAAGAACTCTTGTCTCAAGCCAATTTGCGCCTTCACAAAATCGCATCTAAAAATAGCGAAGTGATGAAGGCCTTCAACCCAGATGATTATGCTTCCGAGTTAAGAGATCTAGATTTTGAAGGAGACGAGGTACCCATGCAAAGGAGCCTTGGGCTACACTGGAATATTACATCTGATACTTTCTCCTTTAAAATCTCTGAAGTGGAAAGACCCTTCACCAGGCGCGGGGTCCTCTCCGTAGTGAATAGCCTCTACGATCCTTTGGGCTTCATAACCCAAATTACTACTCAAGGGAAAGTCTTGCTGAGGCAACTCATCGAGGGAGGAAAAGATTGGGATGCACCACTTCCCACAGACTTACAACCAAAATTGGAAGCATGGAAGGACTCTTTAAGGACGCTTGAACAGCTTGATATCCCAAGATGTTATGCTCCCGTTTCCATGACCAAGGCGTCTAAAAGAGAAATCCATATCTTTTCCGATGCCTCCACAGAAGCTATTGCTGTTGTAGCATACCTCAAGGTCATCAACTCCTATGAACAGCCCTATATAGGATTCTTGTTCAGTAGGGCCAAGTTAGCCCCTAAGCCTTTACCTACAATTCCTAGAATTGAGTTATGTGGAGCCACATTAGCCGTTGAAGTTGCAGATCTCCTTTAGGCCGAGCTAGATTCCAATATTGATGCCGTCAGGTTCTATACAGACAGCAAGGTTGTGTTAGGTTATATATACAACAGAACCAAGCGGTTTTATGTTTACGTCGCTAACAGAGTTGAACGAATCAGGAAGTCCAGTGTGCCGGAGCAGTGGCACTATGTTCCAATCGACTTAAATCCTGCCGACATTGCTACCAGATCGATTGCAGCTGCCAAACTTTGTAAGACTTTCTGGCTATCCGGACCAGGATTCTTGCTGACTCAATCCTTACCAGTTGTGACAGTCAATGACACCTTCAATATTATGCATCCTGAAGACGATCCTGAGATTCGTCCCGAAGTCTCTTCGTTACTAACAAATATATCAGTGAACCATGTATTCAAAACACAACGGTTTGAACGCTTCTCATGTTGGAGAAAACTTACAAGAGCCGTAGCCAGACTTGTCCACATATCTAAAGGATATCGGGAACCAAAACTACCTTCAAATTGCCAGGGATGGCACATGTGCTCGGAATCACCTGGAATAACAGAGCTAGAAGTTGCTGAATTGCGTATCATTCGCTCCATACAAGAGACCTTCGCAGAAGAAATTCAGAGCCTTCGCAAAAAAAAAAAATAATCCCTAAATCCATTTCTATCATTAGCTTGTACCCTATTCTAGATGATCAGGGAATGCTGAGAGTAGGTGGACGTCTGAACAGAGCATCCTTTGCCAGGAAGGATAGAAATCCACTTATCATACCACAGGTAACCATCATATTGCTACCCTGCTTATCAGACATTGTCACGAAAAGGTTTGTCATCAAGGCAGGCACTTCACGGAAGGTGAACTCAGAGTACACAGCTATTGGATCGTTGGTGCAAAAAGGCGACTCTCTACCGTGATCCACAGATGTGTCAAGTGTCAGAAATTGAGAGGCAAGCCACAAGGGCAATTGATGGCTGACCTACCAGTAGATCGACTGACTATGAAACCACCATTTACTTACGTCAGACTGGATATCTTCGGACCACGGAGAGTTATTGCCCGAAGAACTCGTGGAGGTAAACCTACAATAAACGTTGGGCAGTAATGTTCACCTGTCTATCTGTTCGTGCAGTACACATTGAGGTAATTGAGTCAATGGATTCCGCAAGTTTCATTAATGCTTTGAGAAGATTCTTTGCTATTAGGGGGCCAGTTAAACTCCTGAGGTCAGACTGTGGTACCAATTTCATCGGCGCTTGTAATGAGTTGGAGATCATCAAGGCACCAGTTGAAGAATATCTTAAAGAAAGCGGATGTGTATAGAGTTTTAATCCGCCTCACTCTTCACATATGGGTGGATCATGGGAAAGGATGATCAGAATCGCTCGACGCATCTTAGATTCTATGCTAATGGACTCTAGATCTGTCCAACTGACGCATGAAGTCTTGGCTACCTTCCTTGCAGAGGTAACAGCGATAATGAACTCTAGACCTCTGGCTCCCGTCTCTTCTGATCCTGAATTCCCACAAATATTAACGCCAGCCACCTTATTGACCCAAAAGATAGGAAATATTCCTGTGCCATCTGGCGTTTTCAAAGAGCATAACCTTTATAAGTTTCGGTGGAAGCAGGTACAACATCTCGCCAGTCAGTTCTGGAAAAGGTGGAGAAGAGAGTACCTCTGCCTCTTGCAAGAACGCAGAAGGTGGCAAGAACCAAGGCCTAATTTAAAGGAAGGAGACTTTGTTCTGTTAAGAGACAAGCAAGTTGATCGTCTCGACTGGCCTACTGGACTTATTACTAAAGTCGTTTCCAGTTTGGATGGAAAGAACTTCCATTGTGAGATTCCTTCTACCAGAGATGCTCATTATCTTCTAGGACTGTTTCCAGTACCAGCTCTATGGTCTGAACTGAAGACATATCCTTTTTTGGTTTGAATAAATGTTCATTGCATGTTTCCTTTTCAGGTTTATGGACATTATTCATCTGTCTATTCATCAGGTTTATGGACATTATTCATTGTTATTTATACAATTCCATTGTATGCATATACATAGTGGTATCTACCGATACCAGACAGGGAGTGTTCTGTTTCAGTATCTTGCATTGTGTATTGGTATGCTCCTCTCTTCCTCCCCCCTCTGTTTCAGCTTCTACTTGGTTCAGTCTAGCCACTTCCTGTTTACCCTGTCATGCATTGCTGTTTTGTGTGCTCTAATTCTGAGAAGATTCTGAGGAGAATCTGAAGTGAATCTGTGTATCTCATGTTCTTATCAAGGAGAATATTAGTGGCATAATTCTTTTACCATCTGGATTCCCTGCATATCTTGTAATATAATCTCCGGATTAAAAGACTACTTGATTAACTCCTGGGTGTCTGATGCGTAAACTGTAAGTGGAGGATTTCTGATTCAACAAGTCACCTCACAGATGCGTGATTTGCATAAGGCTAACATTTCGATACGCCACACACACATCATCACATTTACGGCACAGCCTCCATACACATATCACATTGTACAGCACAGCCCCCATACACACATCACATTGTACAGCACAGCCCACATACACACATCACATTGTACAGCACAGCCTCCATACACACATCACATTGTACAGCACAGCCTCCATACACACATCACACAGTACAGCACAGCATCCATACACATATAACATTGTACAGCACAGCCTCCATACACACACATCACATAGTACAGCACAGCCCCCATACACACACATCACAGCCTCCATACACACATCACATTGTACAGGACAGCCTCCATACAGACACACATCACAGCCCCCATACACAACACATCACACAGTACAGCACAGCCCCTATACACATCACACAGTACAACAAAGCCTCCATACATAAACATCACATTGTACAGCACAGCCTCCATACACACAGATTTCATTGTACAGCACTATCTCCATACACACACATCACACATTGTACAGCACAGCCCCCATACACACACATCAAACAGTACAGCGCCATACACACATATCACACAGTACAGCGCCATACACACATATCACACAGTACTACACAACTCCCATACATACACACATATCAGATTGTACAGAACAGCCCCATACACACCCATCACACAGTACAGCACAGCCCCCATACACACATCACATTGTACAGCACAGCCCTCATAAACACAACACATTGTACAGCACAGCCTCCATACACACATCACACAGTACAACAAAGCCTCCATACATAAACATCACATTGTACAGCACAGCCTCCATACACACAGATTTCATTGTACAGCACTATCTCCATACACACACATCACACACATTGTACAGCACAGCCTCCATACATACACATCACATTGTACAGCACAGCCCCCATACACACACATCAAACAGTACAGCGCCATACACACATATCACACAGTACAGCGCCATACACACATATCACACAGTACTACACAACTCCCATACATACACACATATCAGATGGTACAGCACAGCCCCCATACACACCCATCACACAGAACAGCACAGCCCCCATACACACAACACACTGTACAACACAGCACCCATACACACCCATTCCACAGTACAGCACAGCCCCCATACACACATCACACTGAACAGCACAGCCCCCATAAACACTGAACAGCACAGCCTCCATACATACACATCACACAGTACAGCGCCATACACATATCACACAGTACTACACAGCTCCCATACACACACATCACGTTGTACAGCACAGCTCCCATAGACACACATCACATTGTACAGCACAGCCTCCATACACACACATTACATTGTACAGCACAGCCTCCATACATACACACACATCACATTGTACAGCACAGCCTCCATAAATACACATCACACAGCACAGCCCCCATACAGACACATCACATTTTACAGCACAGCCCACATACACATATAACATTGTACAGCACAGCCTCCATACACACACATCACATAGTACAGCACAGCCCCCATACACACACATCACATAGTACAGCCTCCATACACACATCACATTGTACAGGACAGCCTCCATACAGACACACATCACAGCCCCCATACACACATCACATTGTACAGTACAGGCCCCATCACACAGTACAGCACAGCCACCGTACACACACATTACATTGTACAGCACATCCCCCATAAACACATCACATTGTACAGCACAGCCCCCATACACACCCATCACACAGTACAGCACAGCCCCCATACACACAACACACTGTACAACTTAGCCACCATACACACAACACACTGTACAACACAGCCCCCATACACACCCATCACACAGTACAGCACAGCCCCCATACACACATCACACTGAACAGCACAGCCCCCATACACACCCATCACACTGAACAGCACAGCCCACATACACACATCACACTGAACAGCACAGCCTCCATACATACACATCACACTGAACAGCACAGCCTCCATACATACACATCACACAGTACATCGCCAGACACATATCACACAGTACTACACAGCTCCCATACATACATATCAGATTGTACAGCACAGCCTCCATACACAAGGGCTTGACAAATTTCCTTGGAATCCAGGAGCGAGCTAAAAGTTAGAAGCCAGCCCCATACACACATCACATTGTACAGCACAGCCTCCATACACACATCACATTGTACAGCCCAGCCTCCATACACACACATCCCATTGTACAGCAGAGCCTCTATACAAACGCATCACATTGTAAAGCACAGCCTCCATACACACATCACATTGTACAGCACAGCCCCAAAACACAAACCACATTGAACAGCAAAGCTCCATACACACACATCACGTTGTACAGCACAGCCTCCATACACACATCACATTGTACAGCACAGCCCCCATACACACACATCACATTGTACAGCACAGCCTCCATACACACACATCACATTGTACAGCACAGCCTCCATACACACATCAAATTGTACAGCACAGCCTCCATCACACACATCACATTGTACAGCACAGCCTCCATACACACATCACATTGTACAGCCCAGCCTCCATACACACACATCCTATTGTACAGCAGAGCCTCTATACACACGCATCACATTGTAAAGCACAGCCTCCATACACACATCACATTGTACAGCACAGCCTCCAAACACAAACCACATTGAACAGCAAAGCTCCCATACACACACATCACGTTGTACAGCACAGCCCCCATACACACACATCACATTGTACAGCACAGCCCCCATACACACACATCACATTGTACAGCACAGCCTCCAAACACACACATCACATTGTACAGCACAGCCCCCATACGCACACATCACATTGTACGGCACAGCCTCCATACACACATCACATTGTACGGCACAGCCTCCATACACACACATCACATTGTAAAGCACAGCCTCCATACACACACATCACATTGTACAGCACAGCCCCCATACACACATATCACATTGTACAGCACAGCCCCCATACACACACATCACATTGTACAGCACAGCCTCCAAACACACACATCACATTGTACAGCACAGCCTCCATACACACACATCACATTGTACAGCACAGCCCCCATACACACACATCACATTGTACAGAACAGCCCCCATACACACACATCACATTGTACAGCACAGCCTCCATACACACATATCACATTGTACAGCACAGCTTCCTATACACACATCACATTGTACAGCACAGCCTCCATACACACATCACATTGTACAGCACAGCCCCCATACACACATATTACATTGTACATCACAGCCCCATACACACACATTACATTGTACATCACAGCCCTCATAGACACACATCACATTGTACAACACAGCCTCCATACACACATCACATTGTAAAGCACAGCCTCCATACACACACATCACATTGTTCAGCACAGCCTCCATACACAGACATCACATTTTACAGTACAGCCTCCATACACACACATCACATTGTACAGCACAGCCCCGATACACACACATCACATTGTACAGCACAGCCCCCATACACACACATCACATTGTATGGCACAGCCTCCATACACACATCACATTGTACAGCACAGCCTCCATACACACACATCACATTGTAAAGCACAGCCACTATACACACACATCACATTGTACAGCACAGCCCCCATACACACATATCACATTGTACAGCACAGCCCCCATACACACACATCACATTGTACAGCACAGCCCCCATACACACACATCACACTGTACAGCACAGCCTTCATACACACATCACATTGTACAGCACAGCCCCCATACACACACATCACATTGTAAAGCACAGCCTCCATACATACACATCACATTGTACAGCACAGCCTCCATACACAGACATCACATTTTACAGTACAGCCTCCATACACACACATCACATTGTACAGCACAGCCCCCATACACACACATCACATTGTACAGCACAGCCCCCATACACACACATCACACTGTACAGCACAGCCTCCATACACACACATCACATTGTAAAGCACAGCCTCCATACACACATCACATTGTACAGCACAGCCTCCATACACACACATTCTACAGCACAGCCTTCATACACACATCACATTGTACAGCACAGCCCCCATACACACACACATCACATTGTATGGCACAGCCTCCATACACACATCACATTGTACAGCACAGCCTCCATACACACATCACATTGTACAGCACAGCCCCCATACAGACACATCACATTGTACAGCACAGCCTCCATACACACATCACATTGTACAGCACAGCCCCCATACACACACACATCACATTGTACAGCACAGCCTCCATACACACATCACATTGTACAGCACAGCCTTTATACACACACCACACTGTACAGCACAGCCCCCATACAGACACATCACATTGTACAGCACAGCCTCCATACACACATCACACTGTACAGCACAGCCCCCATACACACACATCACATTGTACAGCACAGCCCCCATAGACACACATCACATTGTACATCACAGCCTCCATACACACACATCATATTGTACAGCACAGCGCCCATACACACACATCACATTGTACAGCACAGCCACCATAAACACACACCACACTGTACAGCACAGCCTCCATACATACACATCACATTGTACAGCACAGCCTCCATACACAGACATCACATTTTACAGTACAGCCTCCATACACACACATCACATTGTACAGCACAGCCCCCATACACACACATCACATTGTACAGCACAGCCCCCATACACACACATCACATTGTACGGCACAGCCTCCATACACACATCACATTGTACAGCACAGCCTCCATACACACATCACATTGTAAAGCACAGCCTCCATACACACACATCACATTGTACAGCACAGCCCCCATACACACACATCACATTGTACAGCACAGCCCCCATACACACACATCACATTGTACAGCACAGCCTCCATACACACACATCACATTGTAAAGCACAGCCTCCATACACACATCACATTGTACAGCACAGCCTCCATACACACACATCACATTCTACAGCACAGCCTTCATACACACATCACATTGTACAGCACAGCCCCCATACACACACATCACATTGTACAGCACAGCCTCCATACACACATCACATTGTACAGCACAGCCTTCATACACTCACCACACTGTACAGCACAGCCCCCATACAGACACATCACATTGTACAGCACAGCCTCCATACACACATCACACTGTACAGCACAGCCCCCATACACACACATCACATTGTACAGCACAGCCCCCATACACACAAATAACATTGTACATCACAGCCCCCATACACACATCACATTGTACATCACAGCCCCCATAGACACACATTACATTGTACAACACAGGCTCCATACACACACATCACATTGTACAGCACAGCCACCATAAACACACACCACACTGTACAGCACAGCCTCCATACATACACATCACACAGTACAGTACAGCCCCCATACAGACATCACATTGTACAGCACAACCCCCATACACACATATTACATTGTACATCACATTGTACAACACAGCCTCCATACACACACATCACATAGTACAGCACAGCCCCCATACACACACATCACATTGTACAGCACAGCCCCCATACACACACATCACATCGTACAGCACAGCCCCCATACACACATCAAATTGTACAGCACAGCCTCCATACACACATCACATTGTACAGCACAGCCTCCATACACACATCACATTGTACAGCACAGCCTCCATACACACATCACATTGTACAGCACAGCCCCCATACACACACATCACATTGTACAGCACAGCCCCCATACACACAAATCACATTGTACAGCACAGCCTCCATACACACATCACATTGTACAGCACAGCCTCCATACACACATCACATTGTACAGCACAGCCTCCATACACACACATCACATTGTCAGCACAGCCCCATACACACATCACATTGTAAAGCACAGCCTCCATACACACACATCACATTGTACAGCACAGCCCCCATACACATACATCACATTGTACAGCACAGCCCCCATACACACACATCACATTCTATAGCACAGCCTTCATACACACATCACATTGTACAGCACAGCCCCCATACACACACATCACATTGTACAGCACAGCCTCCATACACACACATCACATTGTACAGCACAGCCTCCATACACACACATCACATTGTACAGCACAGCCTCCATAAACACATCACATTGTACAGCACAGCCCCCATACACACACATCACATTGTACAGCACAGCCCCCATACACATACATCACATTGTACAGCACAGCCTCCATACGCACACATCACATTATACAGCACAGCCCCCATACACACACATCACATTCTATAGCACAGCCTTCATACACACATGACATTGTACAGCACAGCCCCCATACACACACATCACATTGTACAGCACAGCCTCCATACACACACATCACATTGTACAGCACAGCCCCCATACGCACACATCACATTGTACAGCACAGCCTCCATACACACATCACATTGTACAGCACAGCCCCCATACACACACATCACATTGTACAGCACAGCCTCCATACACACACATCACATTGTACAGCACAGCCTCCATACACACACATCACATTGTACAGCACAGCCTCCATACACACACATCACATTGTACAGCACAGCCTCCATACACACACATCACATTGTACAGCACAGCCTCCATACACACACATCACATTGTACAGCACAGCCTCCATACACACACATCACATTGTACAGCACAGCCTCCATACACACACATCACATTGTACAGCACAGCCTCCATACACACACATTACATTGTACAGCACAGCCTCCATACATACACACACATCACATTGTACAGCACAGCCTCCATAAATACACATCACACAGCACAGCCCCCATACAGACACATCACATTTTACAGCACAGCCCATGTGATGGACTGAACCATCACTGGGGATGCTGGAGAAGACTGAGAGCTAGCCTCCTTCCTACGGACTATGGACCCAGAACCATGGAGACCCCCTCAGACCTCTTGGGGGTTACAAGGAACAGTGAGCCCTGATTTATGTGTGGACTTTATAGGCCTTATCGTTCCTGTTGTCCATTGAAGGTGCAGGGGTGACCCCAGCTATACAAGAAGGGTTAACTCTGCACTGAGGCTCCCAGGAAAGGTGTTGGTTCATTTGTCCCTATGTTCTGTTGTGCTAGTGATGGGATTAAGTAGCTGACTCCGGGGTAGAGGAGTAGATCACCCTCTGATACACTCAGGAGATAATCCCATCACATGTGTCTCCTCTCTTCCTATTCATCATTGAGACACTGGGGGATCTGTTTGATTGCGTTATAATGTTAGACCACCTGAACTGTATATGTATATTAAGTTAGTCTATTGTCTGAGTTAACTGTATCCCAGGCAGAGGGGGTGTGCCTCGGGCCTGTGGATCTGTATAAATTGTGAGTGCTGGCTGTCATTAAAGTGTCCTGTTCTACCCTTCATGAAGTCTGGGCTCATGTTTGGGGGATTGGAGAACTACACTCTGGGGATTGCTATAATCATTATACTCTCCAGAGTATATTCCCTCGCTCTTGTGAGGGCTTTTCTTGTTCCTGTTTCGCTCTCTGGACTAAGGAGAGGTACGGCGAAAACCCAAACTAAGCTGAGGCGGTTCGTGGGGTTTGAGGTGGTTCTGGTGTCGAGTGCAGTGCTGATGGTCCTTGGCAAGCACTAGGTGCATCGGTCGACGGAGGCACCCAGTCGGGATGGCAGGCGTTCCGTCACATTGGTGGCAGCAGTGGGATCCAGCGACTTGGAGCAGACAAGTATGGAAGGCTCTGGCTCTGGAGATAATTGGCTGGCCGAAGTAAGGCAGCGAGTGGCCCAGTATGGGGATGATGTACCCATGGAGACACGCCGGGTGATCTGGAACCAGGTCATGGCCGAGAGAAACACAAGGCTGGACCGAGAATTCCGGCTGGCGAAAAAGATGGAGTATGCTCAGCAGAAGGAGAGTTATAGCAGCCAAAGAGAGGCTCCATTCGAGGAGGTTAACCATTTCCCCGGAGCGACCAGAGGAACCCAAGTAGGGGTCCTCATAGACTGGTCCTGCGAGGAACCACAACAGGCAGGTGGAGATGGGACTGAGGTCTCTCCACCGGGCCCACCGGGATGCTGGGAAGCTGGCCCCGATCCCCAGCAGCAGCCGGAGTTACCGGGTGCAGATGCAGGTGGTCCCTACTCTCAAATGTTGAGGGACCTCATAGACTGGTCCTGGGAAGACCCACAGATGGCAGGTGGAGATGGGACCGTGGTCTCTGCACCCAAGCTACAGGGAGTACGGACAGCCGGTCCTGCTCCCCAGCGGCAGAGTATTCTACTGGAAGGGGAGAGCCTTGTTCCCCCTCCCCAGCAGCAGAGCGCATTATTGGAAGGGGAGACAGTCGGTTCCCCTCTCCACCAGCAGAGAGAGTGTCAGGGAGAGGAGCCTGTTACCCCCTCTCCCCAGCGGCTGAAGGTGTGCAAGGGAGAGGAGCCTATTACCCCCTCTCCCCAGCGGCAGCGTAGCCCACCAAGGGGAGACACTAAGCCCCCCACCAGCGCAGATGGGACCGTGGTCTCTGCACCCAAGCTACAGGGAGTACGGACAGTCGGTCCTGCTCCCCAGCGGCAGAGTATTCTACCAGGAGGGGAGAGCCTCGTTCCCCCTCCCCAGCGGCAGAGCGCATTATTGGAAGGGGAGACAGTCGGTTCCCCTCTCCAACAGCAGAGAGAGTGTCAGGGAGAGGAGCCTGTTACCCCCTCTCCCCAGCGGCTGAAGGTGTGCAAGGGAGAGGAGCCTATTACCCCCTCTCCCCAGCGGCAGCGTAGCCCACCAAGGGGAGACACTAAGCCCCCCACCAGCGCAGATGGGACCGTGGTCTCTGCACCCAAGCTACAGGGAGTACGGACAGTCGGTCCTGCTCCCCAGCGGCAGAGTATTCTACCAGGAGGGGAGAGCCTTGTTCCTGCTCCCCAGCGGCAGAGCGCATTATTGGAAGGGGAGACAGTCGGTTCCCCTCTCCACCAGCAGAGAGAGTGTCAGGAGAGGAGCCTGTTGCCCCCTCTCCCCAGCGGCTGAAGGTGTGTAAGGGAGAGGAGCTTATTACCCCCTCTCCCCGGCGGCAGCGTAGCCCACCAAGGGGAGACACTAAGCCCCCCACCAGCGCAGATGGGACCGTGGTCTCTGCGCCCAAGCTACAGGGAGTACGAACAATCGGTCCTGCTCCCCAGCGGCAGAGTATTCTACCAGGAGGGGAGAACCTCGTTCCCCCTTCCCAGCGGCAGCCCAGCCCACCAAGGGGAGATGATAAGCCCCACACCTGTGCAGATGGGACCGTGGTCTCTGTGCCCAAACCACAGGGGGTAGGGACAGTCGGCCCTGTTCCCCAGCAGCAGGGCTGTATATCCAAAGGGGAGACAGCCTGTCTTCTCCTCCAGCAGCAACACCAGGTCCAGAGGGAGGAGAGTGCTAACCCTTCTCCTCAGCTGGGCTCCAACCAGGCTATTCCCATGGTAGCGCTGGCACCAGGGCAGAGTACCGCTGGTCTCTACCCACTCAGCAACCCACCAATCCGGAAGGCTAGTATCCCCCAGAGCTGTGGTGGAGCCCCTGGACATGGACAAGCTACCCACTACCCCAGGTGCAGTAACCAATTCTTGTGGGTGAGCCACTCTGTTGATTATGTTTTGTGGGTGGGTTGCTGGACTAACCAAGGCACTGACCGACAGGAGGTCAGATACCTTGTTAGTCTACTGTTGGGAGGGGAGAAATGTGATGGACTGAACCATCACTGGGGATGCTGGAAAAGACTGAGAGCTAGCCTCCTTCCTACGGACTATGGACCCAGAACCATGGAGACCCCCTCAGACCTCTTGGGGGTTACAAGGAACAGTGAGCCCTGATTTATGTGTGGACTTTATAGGCCTTATCGTTCCTGTTGTCCATTGAAGGTGCAGGGGTGACCCCAGCTATACAAGAAGGGTTAACTCTGCACTGAGGCTCCCAGGAAAGGTGTTGGTTCATTTGTCCCTATGTTCTGTTGTGCTAGTGATGGGATTAAGTAGCTGACTCCGGGGTAGAGGAGTAGATCACCCTCTGATACACTCAGGAGATAATCCCATCACATGTGTCTCCTCTCTTCCTATTCATCATTGAGACACTGGGGGGATCTGTTTGATTGCGTTATAATGTTAGACCACCTGAACTGTATATGTATATTAAGTTAGTCTATTGTCTGAGTTAACTGTATCCCAGGCAGAGGGGTGTGCCTCGGGCCTGTGGATCTGTATAAATTGTGAGTGCTGGCTGTCATTAAAGTGTCCTGTTCTACCCTTCATGAAGTCTGGGCTCATGTTTGGGGGATTGGAGAACTACACTCTGGGGATTGCTATAATCATTATACTCTCCAGAGTATATTCCCTCGCTCTTGTGAGGGCTTTTCTTGTTCCTGTTTCGCTCTCTGGACTAAGGAGAGGTACGGCGAAAACCCAAACTAAGCTGAGGCGGTTCGTGGGGTTTGAGGTGGTTCTGGTGTCGAGTGCAGTGCTGATGGTCCTTGGCAAGCACTAGGTGCATCGGTCGACGGAGGCACCCAGTCGGGGTGGCAGGCGTTCCGTCACAGCCCACATACACATATAACATTGTACAGCACAGCCTCCATACACACACATCATATAGTACAGCACAGCCCCCATACACACACATCACACAGAACAGCCTCCATACACACATCACATTGTACAGGACAGCCTCCATACAGACACACATCACAGCCCCCATACACACATCACATTGTACAGTACAGGCCCCATCACACAGTACAGCACAGCCACCGTACACACACATTACATTGTACAGCACATCCCCCATAAACACATCACATTGTACAGCACAGCCCCCATACACACCCATCACACAGTACAGCACAGCCCCCATACACACAACACACTGTACAACATAGCCACCATACACACAACACACTGTACAACAGAGCCTCCATACACACCCATCACACAGTACAGCACAGCCCCCATACACACATCACACTGAACAGCACAGCCCCCATACACACATCACACTGAACAGCACAGCCCACATACACACATCACACTGAACAGCACAGCCTCCATACATACACATCACACTGAACAGCACAGCCTCCATACATACACATCACACAGTACATCGCCAGACACATATCACACAGTACTACACAGCTCCCATACATACATATCAGATTGTACAGCACAGCCTCCATACACAAGGGCTTGACAAATTTCCTTGGAATCCAGGAGCGAGCTAAAA
>JAKVIS010002500.1:0-22425 GCA_033119425.1 Bufotes viridis | reverse complement strand
ACGTCTGAATGGAGCCTTACAAGGGGTGTGATCAATGACAGGGGGGTGATCAGGGGGTCTAAATGGGGTGATCAAGGGGTTAATAAGTGAGGGGGGGGGGGTTAGTGTAGTGTTTGGTGCAACTTTACATAGTTACCTGGTCCTCTGGTGGTCGATCCCAGCAAATGGGACCACCAGAGGATCAGGTAGCAGCTATATCAGACGCTGTTAACAAAACAGCGTCTGATATACCTGTTTGATGTGATTTATTTCGCATCTACAGCCTGCCAGCGATTGATCATCGCTGGCAGGCTGCAGTACAACTCCTGAGACGCGCAGCACTGTGAACGCGCGCTCGTTTACAGGAAGTCTCGCGAGATGACGCGCCGACGCGTCAACCCAGAACTACAGGACCGCCCGCCGGACGCATCCGTGCGTTAGACGGTCCTGTAGTGGTTAAGGCACTGCTCCTAGAGGCATCCATGTGTTAAACAATTGAATCAATATTTAGGGCAGTTGTAGACCTGTGCTCCAGATTACCAAAAAACCAAAATCTTCTACTCATGGGTAACCTTAAAACATAACATTTAATAGGTCATTTAAAATCGATATAGTCCAATAATAAAGTGCATGAACAAACAAACTGATGGGGCATCAAATTATCGTACCCTCATAACATTTGATTAATGGATAACGGGTATCCCATACAGCAAGTGCACGGCGGCACAGATAAAGCCAGTTTATCCTACCGGTACCCAGGGACTAGATGTTAGGGAAGATCCGGATCACATGTGAAATATCCAGGTTGATGCCACGGTAGCAGGACATACTCATAACATGAAACACACGTGTAGGGTCCCTAAATGCGCCCTGTGGTTGGCTGTACACTATCCCTGATACTAATTAATAGTAGCAGCCTCACCACAGGGCACTCGTCCTAAAAATGGCGACCCCGTCTGGAACCTATCCCTTATTCTAAAAAACTAAATGTCCCTATAAACTAAATACACTCCCTACACGCATGTTTCACTGCTCCGCTGATGCGAGTAGAGCAGCTCATCAGGGGAGAAAAACATGACCCAGGTACACCCTGCAGTATTAATAAATAAAAAAGGAACCCAGGAAAAAATAATAGATTGCCCCACAGATGGGGGTTGTGGTCCGCTGGCTTAGAGGGGAGACCAGGATAGTGGTGATCCCCTACAATTATATGTCCCTATGCGATATGGAACAGCACAGTGGCATGATGTGTCACCTGCATCCATGTGTTACCCAATCTGGGACATCCCTTTACACATGGATAAAACAAGACCTGCGGCCTTCTTCAAATAAAGGTTTGGATCCCAACTTCTGGAAATAGTCACAAAAATTAAGCAGATCTATTCTGTAGCCTTGGAAGCTTGGATGCTAACGGCTAATGAGATAATCTACTACTGTCCTTTTACATCAGGGCTAGAATATCCTGTGTAGTTGTCAGTGTTGAGCAGTGGTAGTGTCAGTGCCTAACAGTATTGGTTAGTACCCTCATCCCTAGGGCACAGCTATAGGAGGCACTGCCTAGACAATATTATGTCATATCTGCCTATGAATAATGTAAAAATAGTGACAGATGATGTAGTTGAAAACATGGCTGCTTTAATACAGAAACGGCACAAGCTAGCTACAATGCTATAGAAAAGTTTTTATTTTCCTTTTGTTTCTTGCCCCCAGACTTTACTTTTTCCATTTCCTGTTCTATATGATCCCACTGCACAGTACCATATTATAGCATGTATAACTGCTATACAGTGCATAACTCCATACAACGATGGCACATGTAGAATTGGAGATACAGCACCACACAAAGTAACGCCCTATAGCACCTCAAAACTCCAACATGAAACACCCAACGCCGTAGACCACTTTCTTCAGAAGTCCCACCAGGGGTCAAGTCCTGGGAAAAAAAGTGTGGGAACTCACCCAAGTGCCTCCGTGTAACGTCACGGTGCGCGGCGTACGCAAGTGGCAGGGGAGGTCAGGAGGAGGAGCAAGCACCATATTTTTACGCCCTATAAGATGCACCTAGGTTTTAGAGGGGACAATAGGAAAAAAAAATTTTTATTACACCTCAGGTCAGACCACCAATCAGACCCCAATGTTAATCAGACCTCAGCTAACAGCCCCAATAAGATGCCCAATGTTAATAAGACCCCAGATCACACCTCAGCTCAGACCCCAATATGAATGACCCCCAATCAGACCTCAGATAAGACCTCTCCACCAGCCCCCAGTGCCTCTCCACCAGCCCCCAGTGCCTCTCCACCAGCCCCCAGTGCCTCCCCACCCAGCCCCCAGTGCCCCCTCCATCAGCCCCCAGTGCCCCTCCATCAGCCCCCAGTGCCCCTCCATCAGCCCCCAGTGCCTCTCCACCAGCCCCCAGTGACCAGTCAATCAGCCCCCAGTGACCAGTCAATCAGCCCCCAGTGACCAGTCAATCAGCCCCCAGTGACCAGTCAATCAGCCCCCAGTGACCAGTCCATCAGCCACCAGTGCCCCTCCATCAGCCCTTAGTGACCCCCTCCATCAGCCCCCAGTGCCTCTCTATTAGCCCCCAGTGCCTCTCCACCAGCCCCCAGTGACCAGTCAATCAGCCCCCAGTGCCCTCTTCATCAGCCCCCAGTGACCCCTCCATCAGCCCCCAGTGACCCCTCCATCAGCCACCAGTGACCCCTCCATCAGCCACCAGTGACCCCTCCATCAGCCACCAGTGCCCCTCCATCAGCCACCAGTGCTCCCTCCATCAGCCCCAGTGACCCCTCCATCAGCCCCCCCCTCCATTAGCCCCCAGTCAGTGCCTCTCACCAGCCATAAAATCTAAAACAAAAAAACACTTACCCTCTCCTGCTCCTGGACGCCGCCGCTCCTCTCTTCCTGGTTCTCGGCTGTGCTGTGAAGGCTGCGCACAGCGTGAGGTCACAGAGCGCCTAACACTGTGCGCAGCCCTGACAGCCGACAGCCGATAACCAGGAAGCGGTGAGTACAAAGTCTTCACCGCTTCCTGGTCATTTTGCCCTTAGTGGGAACGGCGTTCCTGCTGTGAAAAAGTGCAGGAACGCCGTTCCCACCCGTTCCCCTGGACTCGAGCCCTGAGTCCCACCATAACGACAGCTGAATCTGGATGTCTGAGGGTAAGGAAGAAAAATTGAATTTATGATGGCCTCGTCCTCAGTCTCCAGTGTACAAAAATAGGGTTTCAGCTCAATTTAAAACAACCGATGGGTAAAATTCTATCCAAATTCTCATTTCACCTGCAAAAGATAGAATTGTGATCAGCAAATAATTTTGTGATACCATCATAACTGGTATCTGAGATTGATGGCCTTTCTTCAATGAAGCTTAGAGTCCATGTAGATCAGGGATGCTGAACCTGCGGCCCTCCAGCTGTTGTAAAACTACAACTCCCACCATGCCCTTCTGTAGGCTGATGGCTGTCCGGGAATGATGGGAGTTGTAGTTTTGCAACAGCTGGAGGGCCGCAGGTTGAGCATGCCTGATGTAGATGCTGCCTTCCACCAGGACCTGCTGAACTCCATTCCTGCCACATTCTTCACAATGAATAATAATTACAGGGTAGCCCACCGACGAGAGCATGTAGTACACCCACCATGTTTAACTGCCATACACGTGCTCAATATGACACTGACTCGTCCTTCACCCCAGAGACAGTCAGAAATTATATAAACAGACAATTTTTTAAAAATTATTAAAATGGCAATTGCAAGCTATCGAGCACAGCACCGTATTCACACTTCTTCCTAGCCTGGATGGAACTTCTGACCAGCAGTGTATAGCTTCGCCCTTTTCCAGGTCCATATGAGGAACCACAACAGCATGTTATTTTCAACCTTTGCGTGGTTTATTATTCTGCCATGAAGTGAATAGTACATGAGGGATTTATGGCATTTCACTTCTTGGCCACAGATACCCCTTTTGTGCCTGCACAGTGTCATGCACATAACGGATGCTGTGGGGCAGGGGACAGGCGTCTACCTTTCCAGTTCCTCTGATAGGCTGCGCGCCACCTGAGCCGTACAGCGAGGGACACAGGCCGGAAGAGGCCTGCATTGCATTGTTGCCAGCCTGATGGAGATAAGTATGTGTTTTTTTTATATAGTACTAGTTACTGGCACATGATTAAGGGGCCTCTATGGGGGCACTTCTTACTGGCACATTATTGTGGGCACTATAGGGGCATCTACTGAGGCCACAAAGGGGTATTTTATATGGTGGGTACTATGGGGAAGAGGAGAGAGGCGTACTATGGGCTAATCCAGGGCTTGACAAATTTCCTTGGGATCTAGGAGCCAGCTAAAAAAGTTAGGAGCCAGGCGGAGCCACGTCATAAAGCCCCCAATAGATGCCCCCATAGTGCTCCCACCCCTCACTTCTCCATACAGCCCCCCAATAATGCATGCCGGTACATAGAGCCCCTAGTAGATTCCCCTATAGTGTTCCTTCCCCTGTTCTCCATAGTGCCCCCCATAATGTGCGAGTATATAGGGCCCCCCATAATGCTTCCCCTCTTCAATAGGTTATATGACACGTCAGATGCTGCCAGCGTCTAAGTGATCGCCACTTGCGGCCGCCATGACGTGTGGAAACCCCTTACAAGGATTACAGGGTCCGGTGGGGAGGGCAGAGGGGTCCGGAGGGGAGGGCAGAGGGGTCCGGAGGGGAGGGCAGAGGGGTCCAGAGGGCACAAACACAGCGGGCACCATGACATTTTACTGAGCACTACAACCCCCAGCTGGCGCTCAGCCTCTGCAGTCCCCGCATCACTACAACGTCCAGCTCTTTCCCCCTTTTGTCATTCACTTTCCCCCTCTTGTCATTCTCCCCCCTCCCTCGCCTCTAGTGTAGCGCGGCCGAGCTTTGTATGGTCCCACGGGTACAGGAGCGCACCCACTGTGTGCGCACTTCTTGTCAGTCCGGCCGGGTACAGGAGACAGATGCTCCCTGTACCGCGGACCATACAGGGCTCGGCCACGCTACAATGAGGAACTGACAGGAGGGAGCGCTGAGCGTTTCCCTCCTGTCAGTCCCTCTCTTCATGCTGCGCCCAGGAGGTGCGTCCTCATGGACACACCAGCCCGGGCAGTACTGCAGCCGCCTGAGGCTCTATATAGAGCGCTCAGGCGGCTGCAGCATGACAGGGGGCGGCGCTCCTAGTCCGTGCCGGCCCTGCGCCCGGGCACCTGAGAGAACGGGCTGACAAATACCCAGGCGACCTGGCGCCTGGGATTTGTCGAGCCCTGGGCTAATCTATGGGGGAACTAAGAGGTATTTTATTTTTGCAAATTATGGGGGACACTGGGCATTACTGGGGCACTATATATGGGGCATTTTATACTGGTACATAATGGGGGGCACTAGGAGTACAGGGGAGAGGAGCACTATGGGGGTATTTACTGGGGGCACCATTTAGGGGTATTTTATACTGGCACATTATCGGGGCACAATAGGGATATTAGCTGAACTGGGGGCATTAAGTGGGTGCTTATTTTTTGCACTGGCACAATATAAGGAGAATTACTACTGGGGGCATTATGATGGGCTTTATTACTACTGGGGTCTATGGGGAACGTGATTACTAGTATGGGCACTATGGGAGCATTATTACTTCTGGGGCACAGTGGGGACATGTTGGGACACAAAAAACAAATGATAATCTGACACGTTGCCTGGATTCTTGGCGCTGCAGATCCTACAGTGATGTGGGTGAGTTTCACTAAGTAACACGTTTTTGTTATACAGGATTGCGCTGCAGTTTTTTGGATCCAACTAGACCAACACAGGGCTTCTTTCAAGCAAACTGAAAGCATTGAAGATAAGCCAGATTCCACCGATATTCCTCCCTTCAACCACAGAAACCTGTAGACTGTCAAAGAGTGGGAACATAGAGAAGCATCTCATCTGATTGAATAAAAGTTATTTGTTGTACTCACAAGCATCCACTTGTAACAGGCATATCAAAAGTATCAATCCTCTAGATCCTGCAGATATTTCCCCCTTTATCCACAAGGACCTGAAAGGGTCACAGAATAGTGAAGTACTTTCTCAAATTCAATTAAAACTTATTTAATGTACACAAACATCCACTTTTGACCGGCATCTCAGTACATATAAAATCTCCACACTGCCCGACCCGGGTTTCACTATTCTGCTTTGTCAGGGGCGTCTGCAATGTCTCACACAAAGCTGTTATTAATTCCCAAATCAGTCCCTCCTCTTCTAAAACCCAACCCAAATATCAGCATAAAACATTAATAAAAACATTAAGTATAACAGCTCATACAATACTGCCATTCATATTTCCTTGTGTACATTTAATTTAACAATTCTTTCACATTTCCCTTGATTTTCTAGAGCTAACAGGGGTGTATGATGCTCGCTCGCTCGCTCAATAATTCATTCATAAAAATACACACGCCCTACGTAATGGGTCACGTGTCTTATACCGCGTGTAGAATCCTAACCAATCACCAGACTCCACCCCCCACAGGTCCTTCACTCCGGGTTAAACCCGAATGCGCTATTAGTTATGACGTAAAACCTCAAATTATACATTGTTTAATATCGCACTCTGTTAATTCCTTGGGGTTGAAGTGTACTCAATATTTAAATCCATTTCACCTCCCGTTTATTGATCTTCGCAACAAGATCCCCCTCGTATAGATGTCCTAACAATTTTCACACTGATAAAACGTAGACCTCTTGGGCTTTTTGATGGGCCTGCTTAAAATGCAAGGACACTGCGTTTCTGAACCTTTTTTTAATGATAAGTATATGTTCCTGAATCTTGGTCTTTAAACTCAGAGTGGTCCTACCGACATACTGGAGGCCACACGGGCACTCCAGTATGTATATTACACCAATACTATGTTACACTGCACCCCGTGTATAGTCCTGTATATTACACTGCACCCCAGGTATAGTCCTGTATATTACACTGCACCCCATGTATAGTCCTGTATATTACCACTGCACCCCATGTATAGTCCTGTATATTACACTGCACCCCATGTATAGTCCTGTATATTACACCGTATCCCATGTATACTACTGTATATTACAATGCACACCATGTATAGTCCTGTATATTACACTGCATCCAATGTATAGTCCTGTATATTACACTGCACCCCATGTATAGTCATGTATATTACACTACACCCCATGTATAGTCCTGTATATTACACTGCACCCCCATGTATAGTCCTGTATATTACACTGCACCCCATGTATAGTCCTGTATATTACACTGCACCCCATGTATAGTCCTGTATATTACACTGCACCCCATGTATAGTCCTGTATATTACACTGCACCCCATGTATAGTCCTGTATATTACACTGCACCCCATGTATAGTCCTGTATATTACACTGCACCCCATGTATAGTCCTGTATATTACACTGCACCCCATGTATAGTCCTGTATATTACACTGCACCCCATGTATAGTCCTGTATATTACACTGCACCCCATGTATAGTCCTGTATATTACACTGCACCCCATGTATAGTCCTGTATATTACACTGCACCCTATGTATAGTCCTGTATATTACACTGCACCCCATGTATAGTCCTGTATATTACACTGCACCCCATGTATAGTCCTGTATATTACACTGCACCCCATGTATAGTCCTGTATATTACACTGCACCCCATGTATAGTCCTGTATATTACACTGCACCCCATGTATAGTCCTGTATATTACACTGCACCCCATGTATAGTCCTGTATATTACACTGCACCCCATGTATAGTCCTGTATATTACACTGCACCCCCATGTATAGTCCTGTATATTACACTGCACCCCATGTATAGTCCTGTATATTACACTGCACCCCATGTATAGTCCTGTATATTACACTGCACCCCATGTATAGTCCTATATGTTACACTGTACCCCCATATATAGTACTGTATATTACACTGCACCCCATGTATAGTCCTGTATATTACACTGCACCCTATGTATAGTCCTGTATATTACACTGCACCCTATGTATAGTCCTGTATATTACACTGCACCCCATGTATAGTCCTGTATATTACACTGCACCCCATGTATAGTCCTGTATATTACACTGCACCCCATGTATAGTCCTGTATATTACACTGCATCCCATGTATAGTCCTGTATATTATACTGCACCCCATGTATAGTCCTGTATATTACACTGCACCCCATGTATAGTCCTGTATATTACACTGCACCCCATGTATAGTCCTGTATATTACACTGCACCCCATGTATAGTCGTGTATATTACACTTCACCCCATGTATAGTCCTGTATATTACACTGCACCCCATGTATAGTCCTGTATATTACACTGCACCCCATGTATAGTCCTGTATATTACACTGCACCCCATGTATAGTCCTGTATATTACACTGCACCCCATGTATAGTCCTGTATATTACACTGCACCCCATGTATAGTCCTGTATATTACACTGCATCCCATGTATAGTCCTGTATATTACACTGCATCCCATGTATAGTCCTGTATATTACACTGCACCCCATGTATAGTCCTGTATATTACACTGCACCCCATGTATAGTCCTGTATATTACACTGCACCCTATGTATAGTCCTGTATATTACACTGCACCCCATGTATAGTCCTGTATATTACACTGCACCCCATGTATAGTCCTGTATATTACACTGCACCACTATGTATAGTCCTGTATATTACACTGCACCCCATATATAGTCCTGTATATTACACTGCACCCCATGTATAGTCCTGTATATTACACTGCACCCCATGTATAGTCCTGTATATTACACTGTACCCCCATATATAGTCCTGTATATTACACTGTACCCTATGTATAGTCCTGTATATTACACTGCACCCCATGTATAGTCCTGTATATTACACTGCACCCCATGTATAGTCCTGTATATTACACTGCATCCCATGTATAGTCCTGTATATTACACTGCACCCCCATGTATAGTCCTGTATATTACACTGCACCCCATATATAGTCCTGTATATTACACTGCACCCCATGTATAGTCATGTATATTACACTGCACCCCATGTATAGTCCTATATGTTACACTGTACCCCCATATATAGTCCTGTATATTACACTGCATCCCATGTATAGTCCTGTATATTACACTGTACCCTATGTATAGTCCTGTATATTACACTGCACCCCATGTATAGTCCTGTATATTACACTGCACCCCATGTATAGTCCTGTATATTACAATGCACCCCATGTATAGTCCTGTATATTACACTGCACCCCCCATGTATAGTCCTGTATATTACACTGCATCCCATGTATAGTCCTGTATATTACACTGCACCCCATGTATAGTCCTGTATATTACACTGCACCCCATGTATAGTCCTGTATATTATACTGCATTGCATGTATAGTCCTGTATATTACACTGCACCCCATGTATAGTCCTGTATATTACACTGCACCCCATGTATAGTCGTGTACATTACACTTCACCCCATGTATAGTCCTGTATATTTCACTGCACCCCATGTATAGTCCTGTATATTACATTGCACCCCATGTATAGTCCTGTATATTACACTGCACCCCATGTATAGTCCTGTATATTACACTGCACCCCATGTATAGTCCTGTATATTACACTGCACCCCATGTATAGTCCTGTATATTACACTGCATCCCATGTATAGTTCTGTATATTACACTGCATCCCATGTATAGTCCTGTATATTACAATGCACCCCATGTATAGTCCTGTATATTACACTGCACCCCATGTATAGTCCTGAATATTACACTGCACCATATGTATAGTACTGTATATTACACTGCACCCCATGTATAGTCCTGTATATTACACTGCACCCCATGTATAGTCCTGTATATTACACTGCACCATTTGTATAGTCCTGTATATTACACTGCACCCCATATATAGCCCTGTATATTACACTGCACCCATTTATATTCCTGTATATTACACTGCACCCCATGTATAGTCCTGTATATTACACTGTGTAACGGACCGTTACGCACACAACTCCGTTTAGGCGATATTCCCTTTTCCGGATAGACCAGCAGCTACTGCAATCACCAACTTCCCGAACAAGAGACACACGAACCCTGGAAGCAGCCGAACAGGAAAAGCAATATGAACAGCTTACACTCCTGGCAATCAGCATACAGTCAAATCCCCCCCAATAACGAGACGACACTTCGTTTTGAGGGTCAAGCAGGAACTCTAACTTTTATTAAGGGCTACCTGCCCGGTATTTATCCAGGTCTCCCACCTGGTGGACACTCCCTAGGGGACCAGAAGGAAGACTGCGACACGGGATACAGCAGCCAATCACACACATTGGGACAATACAGACACCCCCAGCATATCCCTCCCTCTGCCTGTGACACAATCACCCTACATGGGTAATGCAATCACCACAGGCAGGAGAATACACAATGTCTTCTGTCCTGGAGACAATTGAGGAGTCATTCAATTATCTCTCAGGACAAAGGGAAATCTCCAATACACATGTGGGGACAATAGGACAGACATCACTATTCAATACACAATGTCCCACCCTTTACAGTACACAGACATTTAACATATTCCCAGATGGCTTGGATCTGAGCGCTCAATATATTCAAGGATAGAGGCAGACTCCATTGAGCACATGGTTGCAAAAGGACATAAAATTACACAATGTTACATAAAACATATACATGCAACATATCCCCAGATAGCTTAGGTCTGAGCGCACATTATTGAATGGCGCTCAGACCACACATGTCCAGTTCAATTGCCATGGAGCTAAAGTCTTTCCCATAGTCTTTCATTATACGAATGGGCTCCATAGCAGAGCTATCTGGGGCATCACCGCTCAAACAGGACAAGCATACATGGGGCCATAGTCGCAGGGCAGGAGGCGAGCAAGCAGTCCCTTCCAGGAAACTGGGGCAGACTCTGGTACAGGGTCCAGTCCGCTACATTTCTCCCTTTACCAAAGAGACTAACAGGGTATCTGACCTCCTGCCGGTCAGTGCCCTGGTTAGTCCAGCAACCCACCCACGAAGCACAAACAGCAGTACAGCCCACCCACAATAAATGGTTACTACACCTGGATAAAGTAGCAACTTGTCCATGTCCAGGTGCCTCACTACGGCTGTGCGGGGGACTGGTAGACTGCCTAGGTGGGTTGCTGAGTGGGCAGAGACCGGCGGTACTCTGCCCTGGGGCCAGCGCTACCACGGAAGTAGCCTGGTGGGAGCCTGGTTGTGGGGGAGGAGACCGACTGTCTCCCCTCTGGATAAACCGCTCTGTGGCTGGCGGACAGGACCGACCATCCTTGCCCCTTGTGCTGCAAGTGCAGAGACCACGGTCCCATCTGCACCGTTGGGGGGCGTAACATCTCCCCTTGGTGGGTTAGGCTGCCGCTGGAGAGAGGGTGTAACAAGCCCCTCTCTCTGAACTGTAGACTGCCGCTGGGGAGAGCGGGTAGCAGGCTCCTCTCCCTGACCCTCTCTCTGCTGGTGGAGGGGGGGACCAACTGTCTCCCCTTTCAATATTTTGTCCTGCTGCTGGGGTGGAAGTACGACACCTTCAGCTCCCTGGGGTACACACTGCCGCTGTGGAGGAAGAACGGCACCTTCAGCTCCCGGGGGTACACACGGCCGCTGGGGAGGAAGGATGACACCTTCAGCTCCCTGGGGTACACACAGCCGCTGGGGAGGAAGGTATAGTCCTGTATATTACACTGCACCCCATGTATAGTCCTGAATATTACAATGCACCCCATGTATAGTCCTGTATATTACACTGCACCCCCATGTATAGTCCAGTATATTACACTGCATCCCATGTATAGTCCTGTATATTACACTGCACTCCCATGTATAGTCCTGTATATTACACTGCAACCCATGTATAGTCCTGTATATTACACTGCACCCCATGTATAGTCCTGTATATTATACTGCATCCCATGTATAGTCCTGTATATTACACTGCACCTCATGTATAGATCTGTATATTACACTGCACCCCATGTATAGTCCTGTATATTACACTGCACCCCATGTATAGTCGTGTACATTACACTGCACCCCATGTATAGTCCTGTATATTACAATGCACCCCATGTATAGTCCTGTATATTACACTGCATCCCATGCATAGTCCTGTATATTACACTGCACCCGATGTATAGTCCCGTATATTGCACTGCACCCCATGTATAGTCCTGTATATTATACTGCACCCCATGTATAGTCCTGTATATTACACTGCACCCGATGTATAGTCCTGTATATTACACTGCATCCCATGTATAGTCCTGTATATTACAATGCACCCCATGTATAGTCCTGTATATTACACTGCATCCCATGTATAGTCCTGTACATTACACTGCATCCCATGTATAGTCCTGTATATTACACTGCACCCCATGTATAGTCCTGTATATTACATTGCACCCCATGTATAGTCCTGTATATTACAATGCACCCCATGTATAGTCCTGTATATTACAATGCACCCCATGTATAGTCCTGTATATTATAATGCACCCCATGTATAGTCCTGTATATTACACTGCACCCCATGTATAGTCCTGTATATTACACTGCACCCATGTATAGTCCTGTATATTACACTGCACCCCATGTATAGTCCTGTATATTACACTGCACCCCATGTATAGTCCTGTATATTACACTGCACCCCATGTATAGTCCTGTATATTACACTGCACCCCATGTATAGTCCTGTACATTACACTGCTTCCCATGTATAGTCCTGAATATTACACTGCACCCCATGTATAGTCCTTTATATTACACTGCACCCCATGTATAGTCCTGTATATTATACTGCATTACATGTATAGTCCTGTACATTACACTGCACCCCATGTATAGTCCTGCATATTACACTGCAACCCAATGTATAGTCCTGTATATTACACTGCACCCCATGAATAGTCCTGTATATTACACTGCACATCATGTATAGTCCTGTATATTACACTGCACACCATGTATAGTCCTGTATATTACACTGCACCCCATGTATAGCCCTGTATATTACACTGCACCCCATGTATAGTCCTTTATATTATACTGCATCCCATGTATAATTCTGTATTACACTGCACCCCATGTATAGTCCTGTACATTACACTGCTTCCCATGTATAGTCCTGAATATTACACTGCACCCCATGTATAGTCCTTTATATTACACTGCACCCCATGTATAGTCCTGTATATTATACTGCATTACATGTATAGTCCTGTACATTACACTGCACCCCATGTATAGTCCTGTATATTATACTGCATTACATGTATAGTCCTGTACATTACACTGCACCCCATGTATAGTCCTGTATATTACACTGCACCCCATGTATAGTCCAGTATATTACACTGCACACCATGTATAGTCCTGTATATTACACTGCACCCCATGTATAGTCCTGTATATTACACTGCACCCCATGTATAGTCCTGTATATTACACTGCACCCCATGTATAGTCCTGTATATTACACTGCACCCCATGTATAGTCCTTTATATTATACTGCATCCCATGTATAGTTCTGTATATTACACTGTACCCCATGTATAGTCCTGTACATTACACTGCATCCCATGTATAGTCCTGTATATTACACTGCACCCCATGTATAGTCCTGTATATTACACTGCACCCCATGTATAGTCCTGTATATTATACTGCATCCCATGTATAGTCCTGTATATTACACTGCACCCCATGTATAGTCCTGTATATTACACTGCACCCCATGTATAGTCGTGTACATAACACTGCACCCCATGTATAGTCCTGTATATTACACTGCACCCCATGTATAGTCCTGTATATTATACTGCACCCCATGAGTAGTCCTGTATATTACACTGCACCCCATGTATAGTCCTGTATATTACACTACACCCCATGTATAGTCCTGTATATTACACTGCACCCCATGTATAGTCCTGTTTTTTAAACTGCACCCCATGTGTAGTCCTGTATATTACACTGCACCCCCATGTATAGTCCTGTATATTACACTGCACCCCATGTATAGTCCTGTATATTACACTGCACCCCATGTATAGTCCTGTTTTTTAAACTGCACCCCATGTGTAGTCCTGTATAATACACTGCATCCCAAGTATAGTCCTGTATATTACACTGCACCCCCATGTATAGTCCTGTATATTACACTGCACCCCATGTATAGTCCTGTATATTAAAGCATCCCATGTATAGTCCTGTATATTACACTGCACCCAGAGATAGAAACGTTAAAAGTTTGTTGTACATGTAGGCCCACTAGGTCTACCTTCTCCCCAGAGTTGGAGTATCCAGCTCTTTCCCAGGCCGAGAAAACAGCAAGTGTAGGAATCGTTTGGGATGATTTGCAAGCGCTTTTCGACTTGCACCGGTAAACACCGCAAAAATTATGGGTTGCTCTAGAGATAGAAACGT
Source organism: Bufotes viridis (assembly GCA_033119425.1). Classification (NCBI taxonomy): domain Eukaryota; kingdom Metazoa; phylum Chordata; class Amphibia; order Anura; family Bufonidae; genus Bufotes; species Bufotes viridis. The sequence goes on along the minus strand of JAKVIS010002500.1, from coordinate 7,895 downwards.
GAAAACTTTGTTGTACATGCAGGCACACTAGTTCTACCTACAGCCAGGAGTTGGAGTGTGCAGCTCTTTCCTGGGCCGAGAAAACAGCAACTCTAGGAATCCTCTACTTGGACCGGTGGCCACCGAAAAAATTCTACCTTCTTCCAGAGATAGAAACGTTAAAAGTTTGTTGTACATGCAGGCCCACTAGGTCTACCTTCTCCCCAGAGTTGGAGTATCCAGCTCTTTCCCAGGCCGAGAAAACAGCAAGTGTAGGAATCGTCTGTTTGGGATGATTTGCAAACACCGAAAAAATTATGGGTTCCTCTAGAGATAGAAACGTGAAAACTTTGTTGTACATGCAGGCCCACTAGGTCTACCTACAGCCAGGAGTTGGAGTGTGCAGCTCTTTCCTGGGCCGAGAAAATAGCAACTCTAGGAATCCTCTACTTGGACCGGTGGCCACCAAAAAAATTCTGACTTCTTCCAGAGATAGAAACGTTAAAAGTTTGTTGTACATGCAGGCCCACTAGGTCTACCTTCTCCCCAGAGTTGGAGTATCCAGCTCTTTCCCAGGACGAGAAAACAGCAAGTGTAGGAATCGTCTGTTTGGGATGATTTGCAAGCTCTTTTCGACTTGCACCGGTAAACACCGAAAAAATTATGGGTTCCTCTAGAGATAGAAACGTGAAAACTTTGTTGTACATGCAGGCCCACTAGGTCTACCTACAGCCAGGAGTTGGAGTGTGCAGCTCTTTCCTGGGCCGAGAAAACAGCAACTCTAGGAATCCTCTATTTGGACCGGTGGCCACCGAAAAAATTCTGCCTTCTGTTATGGACGGTAGTGTCTAACGAGGCTCACCTTAGTCAGAGGACACCCAAGCTGGGAGTATGGAGTCCAGTGGCAAGGCCCACAGAAGCAGGAGGCAGGTAGCGTGGTCGATCAGTCCGGGTCGGCAGCAGAGATGGCAGCGAGGTAACAGCAGGAGTAGACGGAGGCGTGGTCGGAGGTAAGCAGAGAGTCAATGCAGGCGGCTAATCAGCGAGGTCAAACGGTCCGGGTTGGCAACGATGGTAAATCAGCAGTAGTGGTGGAGGAGCAGAGAGGAAGCTTGCTACAGGCTTGGAGGCACAATAACCAGCAAAGGGCTGGGTTCAAGGGCTGGGTTTTATAGGGAAGTAGCAGGTGCAAGAGATTGGATAATCAGGAGGACAAGGCTAGGACAAGAGAGGTAGTTAGAAGTTAGCTAGAGACTAGTCCAAGGAGAGACGGTAGCCTAGTGGGTAGAGCTACCGCCTGGGACATGACTGGCCACGGGTTCGAGTCCTGACAGTACTCCCCCTTCCAAGGTGACCTCCGGGCACCGCAGGGAAAACTTATCTGGGTGACTCAGATGGAACTCCCTGACAAGTCTGGGGGCATGAATGTTCTCCTCCGGTTCCCAGGAGTTGTCTTCTGGAGGATAGCCTTTCCAGGAAATCAAGTATTGTATTTTGCCCGGTGGAGTCTGGAGTCGAGGATCTTAGAGACAATGTACTCCTCTTCGCCTTGTACCCTTACTGGTGGTGGGGGGAGGATGGCGGCCAGGGAAGGTGTTCTCTACAAACGGCTTGAGAAGGGAGCAATGGAAGACTGGGTGCACCCTGATGGAATGTGGGAGGTCCAGCCGAAGGTGACTTCATTAATCCGGCCAGAGATCCGGAAAGGCCCTATGTATTTTTGGCCCAGTTTCTGAGCGGGTACCTTCAGTCTTAGGTTTCTTGTGGAGAGCCACACTTGATCTCCTATCTGAAAGTCCGGAGCGGGTCTACGACGTTTGTCTGTCGCCCGCTTAAAGCGTCTCTGAGCCTCAAGGAGATTATTGGAAATGTTCTCTTGTGCCTCTTGTAAACTTGCCAGGCGTTCGGCCACAGCTGGAAGCGTGGAGGTGATGGGCAGGCGTGGGATGAAAGCTGGATGCAGGCCAGTGTTGGCATAGAAAGGACTGTAATGGGTGGAACTGTGTTCCGCATTATTGTAGGAAAACTCGGCCGTAGGAAGGTGGTCCAACCAGTCATCCTGCAAATGAGTGATGAAACAACGTGAGGTACTGCTCGAGGGTCTGGTTCGTTCTCTCTGTCTGCCCATTAGACTGGGGATGGAAAGCGGAGGACAGGTTTACCGTGATCCCAAGGGCCAGGCAGAAGTCTTTCCAGAATTTAGAGGTGAATTGCACTCCTCGGTCAGAGACCACATCATCCGGAACCCCGTGTAACCTAAAGATTTCACGGAAAACCAGGTCAGCCGTCTGTTTGGCAGTGGGTAGGCCCTTGCAGGGGATGAAATGGGCCATCTTGGTAAGGCGGTCCACGACGACCAGAATGGTGTTCATCCCTTTTGAAGGGGGTAGGTCAACCACAAAGTCCATAGAAATTGAACCCCAAGGGCGGGAGGGGATGGGGAGTGGTCGCAGCAGCCCCACGGGTGAAGAGCGGGGAGTCTTGTTGCGGGCACAGACCGTGCATGAGGAGACAAACCTTTTAGTATCTTCCTTATACGTCGGCCACCAGAAGGAGCGGGACAGGAGTTCCTGGGTCTTTCTTGTACCTGGATGGCCAGCCAACTTGGTATCGTGGTTATATTTTTAGTACATCGAGCCGTGCCATTTCTGGTACGTACAGTTGTCGATCCAGGTATACCCAGAAGCCACCCTTGAGGGTGAGGTTGACGTCTTCTCCTGGGTGTGTGAGGAAGGGGTCCTTTTCATAAGCCTTCTTGATTGACCCCAGGAGTTCCTTTGGGTAGGTAGCTCCTAAGACCGTTTTCTCGGGTAGAATGCTGGCTTGGCCCTTGTTGTCCTGTGATGGTTCAGAGAACATCCTGGAAAGGGCATCTGCTTTGCCATTCTTCGACCCGGGCGATATGTGATAATGAAATTGAATCGAGAGAAAAAAAGCTCCATCTGGCTTGTCTGGCAGAAAGCCTCTTGGCAGAACGGATGAATTCGAGGTTTCGGTGGTCAGTAAACACAGTTATGGGATTGATGGCCCCCTCAATAGATGTCTCCACTCCGAGAAGGCATCTTTGATTGCCAGCAACTCCTTATTCCCGATGTCATAGTTCCTCTCTGCGGGAGACATTTGGCGAGAGAAGAAGGCGCAAGGGTGTAAAGCATCTTTTCTCCCGTGCGTTGTGATAGGACAGCGCCTACTGCGGTGTCGGAGCGTCCACTTCAACTGTGAATGGCAGTTCGGGATTAGGATGGATCAGAATTGGAGCAGACGTGAAGAGGGATTTAAGCTTCGTAAAGGCTTCCTGTGCTTCGGGTGTCCAGGAAAAGGGCACAGTCTTTTTGGTTAACTGGGTAATTGGATTAACGATTTTTGAGAAGTTCGAATGAATTTTCGGTAAAAGTTGGCGAAGCCGACAAACCTCTGTATTTCCTTTTCGTTCTTAGGGGGAGGCCAATCTATTACAGCCTGAATCTTCCGAGGATCCATACTCAGCCCTTCCGGGGAGATGATGTAACCGAGAAACTGGGTGGTGGTCTGTTCGAACTCGCATTTCTCGAGCTTGATGTAAAGGGACTGCTCACGGAGTCTTTGTAACACCTTGCGGACATGTTCGCGATGTTGTTCGAGATTTTCGAGAAAATTAAAATATCGTCCAGGTACACCACTACGAACAGATCCAGCATGTCCCTAAGGACGTCATTAATGAAATGTTGGAAAGTGGCTGGGGCATTGCAAAGTCCGAAGGGCATAACTAAGTATTCAAAATGTCCATATCGTGTGCGAAAGGCGGTCTTCCATTCATCCCCGGGACGAATGCGAACCAGATTATAGGCCCCTCGAAGATCGAGCTTCGTAAAGACTTTTGCCGCCCGGAGTCTCTCGAGAAGTTCGAAATCAGGGGGAGAGGGTAACGGTTTTTACCGTAACATCATTCAGCTTGCGGTAGTCAATGCAAGGGCGTAGAGAGGAGTCTTTTTCTCCACGAAGAAGAAGGGTGCTCCCGCGAGGAGGTGGAGGGTCGAATGAAGCCCTTCTTTAGGTCCTCGTCCAAATAGTCCTTCAGAGCCTTGAGTTCAGGCTCCGAGAGGGAGTAGATGCTGCCGAAGGGTATTTCAGCCCCAGGTAGTAGTTCAATTGGGCAGTCGTATGGTCGATGCGGGGGCAGCTTGTCTGCGTTTTTTTCACAGACATCCTGAAACTCGCTATATTGTGGAGGCAACAGCTCCTTGACAGTTGGTTCCAAGATGATAGATTCTTTGGGCGTTGGGGAAGCAGGTTCATGCAGACAGTTCGAGAGCAGAACTCGGATGTGAACCGCAGACAGCGGGTTTCCCAGTCCACCGAAGGGTTGTGAGTGGCTAACCACGGGATGCCCAAAATCACGGGAAACTTGGGGAGGCAATCAAAGAGAAGTGGATCGTCTCGTGGTGGTCGGTTTTAATGTGGAGCTGTAAATCTGCGGTCTGATGTGTAACTGGTCCCGAGGAGAGGGGACCCATCCACTGTTTCCAGATCGATGGGGTCTGTCTTGGTTACAAGCGGAATGTTGTTCTCGTTAGCAAAAGTTAGATCCATAAAATTGTCGCCAGCCCCAGAGTCGAGCATTGCGGAACAGAGAAGTTGCCGATCCCGATGGTAATGACAATTGGAGCGGTGAAGTGGGACCCGGTGGCTGCTAACTCAGTTGTCTCTGCGGTCACCGGTGAGGTTGCGGCCTGCCGCTGCTCTGCAGTTCCGTGGCGGCAATGGTTCTGCGAGATTTGTTGGGGCATTTGATGGCAATGTGCCCTGGTTCCCCACAGTAGAGGCAGAGGCCTTCGGCCAGTCGTCGCTCTTTTTCTGCTACGGACAGAGACTTGCGCACTGCGTCAACCTGCATCGACTCGATGGGAGGTTGGGCGACCTGCTGGGTAGTAGAGGAGAAAGAGTAAGTGGGTCTGTCACCTTGGGACCAGAGCCTTTCTTTCCTTCTCTCGGTGAGCCTCTGATCAATACGGACACACACCTGAATGAAGTCGTCCAAATCATCAGGGGCTTCAAGTCTGGCAAGTTCATCTTTGATCGCCTCCGATAGACCTCGCCGAAGTTGGCTCCTTTGAGCAGCTGGATTCCAGTTGGTGTCTGAGACCCAGCGGCGGAACTCGGCGGCGTGCTCGGCGACAGGCGTCTTCCCTGTCGAAGACTGTGTAGTCTTGCCTCAGCTGTGGCACAGCGATTGGGGTCATCAAAGACCTGGCTCATAGCTGTGATGAAAACATCCAGATCGCGCAGCAGACGGCTATCGATTTCCACGTATGGAGGCGCCCATGCCAGGGCCTCATCCGTCAGGAGGTTAACAATGAACAATACTTTCTTTTCATCAGTGGAAAAGGGGGCCGGATGCATCCGGAGTAGATACGGCACTGATTGAGAAAGCCCGGTACTGGCGGCGATCTCCATTGAATTTCGAGGGTAGTGGCATGCGGGTGTCTGCGGCCGCACCACGTACGTCCAGGAGTTGCCGTTGGAGCTCAATGATCTCCCCCTGTTGACTCTGTACCAGGCCTTGGAGTTGCGAAAATTTCTCCTGGTAGGTGGTGCCAAAGTCTTGCAGCTCAGACACCTGCTTGCGCAGGAGTGGCCATTGCGGACTCCATGTTTTTAGGCTGGTTATTCTGTTATGGACGGTAGTGTCTAACGAGGCTCACCTTAGTCAGAGGACACCCAAGCTGGGAGTATGGAGTCCAGTGGCAAGGCCCACAGAAGCAGGAGGCAGGTAGCGTGGTCGATCAGTCCGGGTCGGCAGCAGAGATGGCAGCGAGGTAACAGCAGGAGTAGACGGAGGCGTGGTCGGAGGTAAGCAGAGAGTCAATGCAGGCGGCTAATCAGCGAGGTCAAACGGTCCGGGTTGGCAACGATGGTAAATCAGCAGTAGTGGTGGAGGAGCAGAGAGGAAGCTTGCTACAGGCTTGGAGGCACAATAACCAGCAAAGGGCTGGGTTCAAGGGCTGGGTTTTATAGGGAAGTAGCAGGTGCAAGAGATTGGATAATCAGGAGGACAAGGCTAGGACAAGAGAGGTAGTTAGAAGTTAGCAGAGACTAGTCCAAGGAGAGACGGTAGCCTAGTGGGTAGAGCTACCGCCTGGGACATGACTGGCCACGGGTTCGAGTCCTGACACCTTCTTCCAGAGATAGAAACGTTAAAAGTTTGTTGTACATGCAGGCCCACTAGGTCTACCTTCTCCCCAGAGTTGGAGTATCCAGCTGTTTCCCAGGCCAAGAAAACAGCAAGTGTAGGAATCGTCTGTTTGGGATGACTTGCACCGGTAAACACCGAAACAATTATGGGTTCCTCTAGAGATAGAAACGTTAAAAGTTTGTTGTACATGCAGGCCCACTAGGTCTACCTACAGCCAGGAGTTGGAGTGTGCAGCTCTTTCCTGGGCTGAGAAAACAGCAACTCTAGGAATCCTCTACTTGGACCGGTGGCCACCGAAAAAATTCTGCCTTCTTCCAGAGATAGAAACGTGAAAAGTTTGTTGTACATGCCGGCCCACTAGGTCTACCTTGTCCCCAGTGTTGGAGTATCCAGCTCTTTCCCAGGCCGAGAAAACAGCAAGTGTAGGAATCGTCTGTTTGGGATGATTTGCAAGCGCTTTTCGACTTGCACCGGTAAACACCGAAAAAATTATGGGTTCCCCTAGAGATAGAAACGTGAAAACTTTGTTGTACATGCAGGCCCACTAGTTCTACCTACAGCCAGGAGTTGGAGTGTGCAGCTCTTTCCTAGGCCGAGAAAACAGCAACTCTAGGAATCCTCTATTTGGACCTGTGGCCACCGAAAAAATTCTGCCTTCTTCCAGAGATAGAAACGTTAAAAGTTTGTTGTACATGTAGGCCCACTAGGTCTACTTTCTCCCCAGAGTTGGAGTATCCAGCTCTTTCCCAGGCCGAGAAAACAGCAAGTGTAGGAATCGTCTGTTTGGGATGATTTGCAAGCGCTTTTCGACTTGCACCGGTAAACACCGAAAAAATTATGGGTTCCTCTAGAGATAGAAACGTGAAAACTTTGTTGTACATGCACTCACACTAGGTCTATCTACAGCCAGGAGTTGGAGTGTGCAGCTCTTTCCTGGGCCGAGAAAACTGCAACTCTAGGAATCCTCTACTTGGACCGGTGGCCACCGAAAAAATTCTGCCTTCTTCCAGAGATAGAAACGTTAAAAGTTTGTTGTACATGCAGGCCCACTAGGTCTACCTTCTCCCCAGAGTTGGAGTATCCAGCTCTTTCCCAGGCCGAGAAAACAGCAAGTGTAGGAATCGTCTGTTTGGGATGATTTGCAAGCGCTTTTCGACTTGCACCGGTAAACACCGAAAAAATTATGGGTTCCTCTAGAGATAGAAACGTGAAAACTTTGTTGTACATGCAGGCACACTAGGTCTACCTACAGCCAGGAGTTGGAGTGTGCAGCTCTTTCCTGGGCCGAGAAAACAGCAACTCTAGGAATCCTCTACTTGGACCGGTGGCCACCGAAAAAATTCTGCCTTCTTCCAGAGATAGAAACGTTAAAAGTTTGTTGTACATGCAGGCCCACTAGGTCTACCTTCTCCCCAGAGTTGGAGTATCCAGCTCTTTCCCAGGCCGAGAAAACAGCAAGTGTAGGAATCGTCTGTTTGGGATTATTTGCGAGTAAATTTTTTGTTTATTATGATTTTTCTTTTTTAAAACAAATAATATTGACAATAATCCAGAAGTAATAATCAATAGTTACAATAAGAACTGTCATTACTTATTATACAGCAGTAGTAAGTAACATACAAAAACATGAGATAAAGAAAAAACATGTAAGTAAAAGAGCAAATAAAGAGCAATTTTGTGAGAATTTCACAATAATACTTGCTACAATCAAGAGAATGTTTTATGAGAGTGTTATCATAGCCTT
>JAKVIS010002499.1:0-22528 GCA_033119425.1 Bufotes viridis | reverse complement strand
GTATAAGGCTGGGTGAGGTCCGTATGCATGTCAATTCTGACAATGTTACGGACAAGTCCTATGGGATCCATGCCTGGTTATTTTAATGAATGTGAGCTTGTCCACATTGGCTGTGGACAGGCAGCTGCTCTTGTCTGGGATAACGCCTCCTGCCATGCTAAACACATGTTCAGACAATACACTGGCTGCAGGGCAGGCCAGCACCTCCAAGGCGTAAAGAGCAATCTCAGGCGGTGTGCTCTATTTGGATATGTTGAATGGGACATATACATTGGTCAGTATGTGTAGGCGTGTGCACAAATACTGTTCCACCATGTTGCGGAAATGCTGCCTCCTGCTAAGATGTTCCATATCAGCTGCTGGTTCTTGTGGCGTGCTGACAAAGCTTTTCCACATTTCAGCCATGCTAACCCTGCCTTATGAGGTTCTGGCGGTGCCCCAGCTGCATTGGCGACTTCTTCTTCCTCATCTGCCTTCGCCTTGTGCTTCCACTGGGGCCCCGGTGTCAGGTGGGAATGCCACTATCAGCGCATCTACCAGCATGCAGAATATATTTCCCAGTCAGGTATGCAGTGCATGGGTAGTTTGAAAGAAAAAAAGGGGGTACAGATCACCCCGCAATCTAAACACCGCCAAATTTACAGAATATATTGCCCAGTCAGGTATGCAGTGCAGGGGTAATTTGAAAGAAAAAAGGGGTACAGATCACCCAACAATCTAAACGACGCAGAATTTACAGAATATATTTCCCAGTCAGGTATGCAGTGCAGCAGGAATACACCCTCCAAGCCACTTGTGAATGACTGGCCTGATAACCGTGGAAATGTTCCCCCAGAATCTAACAGGTTGATTTACTGAATTGATGTCACTGTCAGGTATGCAGTGCAGGCCGCAGGGGTACTTGACCGCCAAAAAAAGTGAATTTGTCCCCCCAGAATCTAACAGATGGATTTACTGAATTGATTTCCCTGTCAAATATGCAGTGCTGGTGTCATAAAGAGAAAAAATAGCTTTAGGTCACACAAATATGTGAAAGACAAATTTAATAGAATTACTTTCACATGCAATGTAGCAGGAACACACCCTCCAATCCACTTGTGAATAAGTGGCCTGATTACCGTGGAAATGCCCTCCCCCCTCCCCCCCCCCCCAGAATCTAGCAGATTGATTTACTGAATTGATTTTCCTGTCAAATACACAGCGCAGGCAGCAGGGGTACTTGACCTCCAAAAAAGTGAATTTTAATGTAAGATTATCAAAACAAATGATGTTGAGTAAAATTAATAATTTTCAAACTTCAAAAAAACTGAATGATTATTAGCCTAATATCCCAATGTAGTACTTAAAGACTAGGCAAAAGGCAATCAATCCATTCCAAAGGCATATTGTATGGCCTTGCAGAAGTAAATGGAACTATGATAAAACATGGACTTTGACTTGTTATGCTTTAAATCACTGTATTTCAAAGTAATTAATGACTGATTGTTGATGTGGTCGCCACAGCTCTGCTCATTTGCTCCAGTGCCTCCAGGAACTAGTGGCTCAGACCTGCTGGCCTCTTTTCCTCATTAAGGGCCAGCTTGGCTCTGTCTCTCCATACAGAGTGTAATCTGCTTCTTGTCAACTAAACCTCTATCTGCCTGTAGGACTCTCTCTGTCAGCGCATGCACTCTGCCTAAGTCAACTTCCTCTATGGAAAGATACATGAGTAATATGTTTTAGACTGCATAAGGTCAAAAGACATGAGCAAAGTTTCTTAAAAATTTGATTCAGCTGCTTCACCGAAATTTACAAAAACAAAGTTTGTAAGTAGCAGGCGCAATGATGAGGAATGGCCAATGCGGTGCCCCCGGTCATTGAACCCTCATATGCCACGTTCATTGCTGATCGCGACATCTGATATAAAAATGGAGGCCTTTCAGAGGTTAAAAAATACTCACTTTATCCATTTGAGCGCAAAGAGGACACCTCGGCCATCTTACTTGAAGATCCCACGCGAAATCTTGCGCAGTGCGTGGTGACAAGTGACGTCAAATATCACCACGCACTAGATTTCGAGCACGATCTTCCAGCAAGATGTGCCAGCCTCTTCACGCTCAAATGGATGAGTTGAGTATGATTCATACTCAAGTCCACTTTGGATACTTTGATTCGCTGAACACTAAAGGTCATGCAGAGGAGTGCTGTTCTATGTTCATCTGCTTGTGTATCAACTTTTGCCTGTTTCCTGGATTTTAACCCTTTTCTGTCTGTCCTGAACTCTGCCTCATCTCCCTTCTGACCATGAGATGCCTGCCTTGAACTCAGACTGTTTATCAGATCTCATGAACTTTGCCCGATCTTGGGCTGTCCCTGACTATGGTTTTGCCTGATCCCCTGGTGCACTGCATTGATGTCTATGACTGGTTCAACAGAGACTACTCCCAGAGGTATTGGCCTCTTAAAGGCCTCAGCACACAAGCACACTATTCTTCCTCAGCCAATGACTGGCTACCCTAGGTACTTAAGGCACTTTCCCTATGTGAAGGTGCCTGATCAATAGAATATAGTCTGATAGTGTCATGCAAAGGTGTGCTGTTCTATGTTCATCTTTTCAGGTTCCAACCGCTGTCTGTTTCCTGGATTGTGACCCTTTACTACCTCTGACTGATCTCCATTCTTACCCTGAGCTGTGGTAAATTGGATCGCACAAACTCTGTCTTCTGTGACCTTGGCCTGTCCCCGACTATGGTTTTGTCTGATTCAGTGGTTTCTCTTTACCCATGTGGGTCAGCAGTCACTTGAACAGAGATTACAACCAGAGGTAGTAGCCTGGTGGTTCTCCTGCAGTGCAGTCCAGACCCCTCTATAGTAGTTAAATGGTAAAGATGGTGGGACACTTTGATGATTTCCTTAAGAGCAACCCTAAACCAAATATGTTCTAGTGAAGTCTTGTAGGTAAGAGACCATAATGTAATAAAACATGATGATGATATAGTAAGGCAAACCATGTTTACTTGAACCAAAATAAAAAGTTTCGCTGGACTAAACTTAACAGCTCTGTAGATGGAAAAGTAAAAAAAAATTTTGGGGGGATGTCAGAATATGGCAATGTAAAGAAAAAAATGTTTAAATGTTATTTAAAAAAAACATAATAAAATCTATATACTGTAAATTTTGTATTACCGTAATTGTAATGACCTGCAGAATAATGTTGTCTTAGTCAGTTTAGTGCAAACTGAACTTCATAAAAACAAACCCTCAAAACTATAGTAGATTAAAAGGTGTCATTAAAAAAATCAAACTTGTGCTACTAAAAACAGGCCCTCATTTGACTATATGAATGGAATTTTTTAAAAATTATGGCTCTTGGAAAGCAGGAAGGAAAAAAACAAAAAGGTTAAAGGTTTTTTTCTTTCACATTCTGAGCGTCTTTTTGCAGATCCCCCACCGCTCATGGCCCGACCTGCAGAGGGAATTGCACTTACCTGCTCCTTGCCGTTGGGTCCCTGGCTCCTACACTCTCCCACTGCTATTGCAGTGCTTGGGTTCCCCGCTGTCAACACCTGGTTTAACTCTGTTGTAGCCAATGACTGACCAAAATGACAACCTGCCTCACTCGTATCATGTGACCAATTGATGTGAACCAAGAGGGACAGGAGACTGCTGTGACCATTCAAAAGCTCAGCTGAATCAAACTGGATGTTAACAGCAGGGGATCCGAATGCTGCAGTCGGGGTGGGGAGGAGGGAAGTAGGTATGCTTCACTTCACAGGTCTGATCAAGAGGGGGGTCTGCCAAAAGACCTCCAGAAGATAAACAGTCCCTTTAAGGCATTTTTGAATGAACAGAAAATTGGGCCAATTTTCAGAGATGAGCTTTTGTAGAAACACTCACTCCTGATAATTGGTGCAAACAATCACCTAATTGCTTGTTCCTTGGGTGATGGTGTCTTTTAGCCAGCATCAAAAATCACTGTTTTGTGTGCAGCATATCTCCCTGTGTAAACAGGGATCTGCTGCCCAACAACAATGATTCTCGGAGAACTAGCAATCACTGTAGCAATCGCCTGTCCCCATAGTGAAGAGATGATAGCTGCATGTAAATTAAGCTCTCACCAACTCTGACCATCATGCAGTTATCAGGGACAAAACAGTTCCTGATCATTGCCTATGACATCAACATATAGAACAGGCATGTCCAAACTCCGGCCCTCCAGATGTTGCAAAACTACAACTCCCATCATTCCTGGACAACCTACAGCTATCAACCTACAGAAGGGCATGATGGGAGTTGTAGTTCTGTAACACCTGGAGGGCCAGAGTTTGGACATGCCTGATATAGAACAACCTTTAGATGAATATTGTTTCATGCTGGTGACAAGTGACATCTTTATGTCTTGACTAAATTCAGTCTTGAAAATGTCTACAAATACAAGGGCAAAATGGAACTAGAAATGTAGTGACTATAATACTTAAGGAAACCTATGTGCTTTCAGTTTGATAACTTTCTCATATGGTTCAACTACTTATCTCGGGTGCATTGCTCACTGTTTGTCTGTCTATGGCTTCCCACTGCTCTCCTTTCTTGTCAAAAACAGCACTGTTTTTGCTCACATCATCACAATAGTAGACAGGAGACTGCCACCCACGAGATTAGCATACACTTATCTTACGCTGCTGTTGTAAAAAACAATGATCTACAGTAGTTAGCTACAAAGACTTTTCAATTCCCTCCTACTTCAGTGTGGGAAGACACAGGCAAACAGAAGAGGAGTGAAAACAAGCAGGTGCTTATGTTCTAGTTTAAAAAAAAAAATATTTAAAGAGTATCTTACAGCTAATATCACTTAATGGATTTGACTATGTTAGTATAAAGAAAGAAAAAAAATGAGAAAAATAAAATGTAGTAAAATCACGTTCCCATGCAGATCAGTCATATTGATAGACAAGTAAACTTACATATCTTATCGGGAACTGCATTCTCCTTCCAAAGTTCCTAAGCACTGTGCCATCAAATATTTTGTAGTGACAAGTCAGAAATATTTCCTTGCTCCATTGCCTACTTTAAAGGGGTGATTAGCATATGAAATGAAGATCAAATAGGAAATGTAGCATCTGAGATAATTTTAATAATTACATGGTTGAAAGAAGATTTTTATTACCAAATGCCTATGAAGTCATACTGGGAGACTGTTAGAAATTCTTATTAAGTTGTCAAAAATCTACAAACAACTTTTCTAGACAAAATGATTGGTACATTTTTCTTGTTTTTTTTGTGTGTTCATAGCTGAAACACTGTCAGTTTATGATGTGAATATGATTCTCTTTTTCGTATTTAGATTTTTTGTGTCTTTGTATTTTTCTCCTTGTTGAAAACATTGGATCTAAGAAGAAAGAATGCAGGTATAAAAACAAATATAACCTAATGGAGTTTTATTGTGCATAATATAAAAATACAAAATTAATATATAAACGTGAAAAACATAAAATTTGTCCATAATATATAATGCTATAATTACAGTGGAATACTTGATCCACAAAAGCACAAGAGGTAAGAATTTGTAGTATCAATTAGTAGTAGTAGTAGTAGTAGTAGGAGGAGGAGGAGGAGGAGCAGACATAAGCAAATTTCTTGAAATTTATTTTAGGTCCAATTCTCCCCATTTTTTTTAAAAAGTCAATTCGGCCTCGAATCAAATATACTCCAACTGTCCTAAAATTTAGTATACAACACTCATCTTCAAGGATGTTTCCTAAAAAGATTCTGGGATATGAGAGAGCAAGAGCGAGAAAGAGAAGAGACTAATTAGTGTTCCTCAATACACTTGTACACTTGATACTGTGTTCCCCAGTAGATTATACCTGAATGTTGTGATTGCTTATCACCAAGGAACTTTTCTAATAAAGTGGGCAACCCCTATAACCAGGAAATAGTTTGATTAAAAAAATGGAAATTAATTTTGGGTCTGATTCTAACAAATCGGTCAGAAGATTTGATTCAGGTATAAGTAAACTTATAAGTATAAGTCAGATCAAACTGACCTCATCCATTTTATGATGTAGAGGGCGCCGCAGCCATCTTGATCAAAGTTCCAGCGTGAAATTGTGCGCGGTGACATATGATGTCACCACGTTAGGCGGCGTGATGACATCATCAGATACCGCGCTGGATTTCGCACTTAATCTTCACTCAAGATGGCCACAGCAGCCTCTACGCTATCAAATGGATGAGGTGAGTATTTTTTTTTTACCAGATTAACCCCTGAAAGCCACAATGTGCATATCAGATGCTGCGATCAGCGATGAACACAGCATCTGAGGGGTTCAGTGACGGGTGGCAATGCAATCACCTTTTCCATTGCGCCTACTGAAAGCAAAGAAATGCACTTTGTTGTAAAATGATTTTTTTTTGTAAAATTTGGCGAAGCAACCAAATCAAATTTTTAAGACCTTCGCTCATCTCTGATGAGTAAAGCTAGTTATTCAGACAGTTCCTACCCATTTTCTTATGTGTGTTACTGTATTGTTTTTGTATGTAAGCTGTCTTTCCTTGCTTTACCCTTTGCAAAGGAATTCTTCCCCATCAATATACAAGCTCAGAAGGACAACATTTTCTTGCTTGGGATGTGCCTATGACACATGTCTATATAGTCCATTCTGATTTGCTGAGGCTGATGGCAAGGCATTATGGGCGAGCCTGCCAGCTCACCACTATAGCCAGTTTCCAGATGTCACATGGTACCAGATAACCTGTCATCAATATGCAATGACAGTCTACCCAGTGGTCAGCAGTGCAGTCAGTGCAAAAAGTATATCAGGGTATGTTAAACATTTGAATTAACTTCGAAAAGTTTTTTTAGAGATCAATAAATGTATTAAAAAAAAACAAAACAAAAAAACGAGCTTGCTGTGGAAAGAAACACAAAATTAGGGTTTAGCTATAGCTGCCAGTCATAAAAAGATAGTATTAGTAGTTATTGCATGCCATAGGTATACTGTATATAGAATAGATTACAGTTATAACATGTATCATGATGCATTATGGTGACAAGCTGTAACTAATATAGTTGGTCAATTCATAGTAATGTGATTTCTGTATATTAAAAAAGTGAAAAATCCTCAAATGTAAATGAGTTTTAAAGGTTACTGGGTGTATACTGTAAATAAATTGAAGTGTATTGTAGTGTAAAGCTCCTGTAAGTATGAGTCCATCAGTGAATGTCGACACAGCGAGCATGCTTAATTCGATGAGAACCTGTGTTACTAGGATACAATATTCACAGTACGTAAAATGTTCTTCTTATAATAGATATCGCACAAGATGGTTAACCTCACACCGAATCTACACAATTATCTAATGATTCATCTGAAATATAGAATGTCAGAAATTCTAAATCACTGATGTTATAATAACTGGTGTTTATGAATGGTTGTGCCTATGTTGGTCAGTAATATAGTACTTTCTTAGAACAGTACTTTAAATACAGTTATTTGGACACAATAGCTGACTTGATATGTATTGTATAGTTCGACATTCCATGAATATCACCATATTCTACACAATAGTATTGCAAATGTGCCAGAATTCTGTCTCAGACTGAGTAAGAATTATAATCCACAGGCCACACATTTATTAATTGCTGCTGACTTTTTTTTTGCCTGGGCCAAAAAAAGGGGGGAGAAAGGGCATGAATTTAGATGCACCAAAATCAGCAGCCAGCAAGCCCGGTGATGTCACAGCCCTATAAATACTCTGGCCATCTTAGATTCTGCCATTCACAATCATACTTTGTTCAGGGGCAGACGTATATGCAGGCACTAGGGATAGTGAAAGAAAAACTAATTGTTAAAAAAAAAAAGGAAAGAAGCGATTTACTAGTGCAGGGAATGGATAGTGAGAGGAATCATTTCACAGTCAGGGAGAGACGTGTGCAGATGCTAGGGTCAGTCATTGAAAAATCCTCATTGTGGAAAAAAGCAATTTACAAGTGCAGGGAAACATTACTTGGGGATCCAGATAGTCTCATAATATGTATGTATTGATATGTATTGTATAGTTCGACATTCCATGAATATCACCATATTCTACACAATAGTATTGCAAATGTGCCAGAATTCTGTCTCAGACTGAGTAAGAATTATAATCCACAGGCCACACATTTATTAATTGCTGCTGACTTTTTTTTTGCCTGGGCCAAAAAGAGGGGGGAGAAAGGGCATGAATTTAGATGCACCAAAATTTAAGCACATGATTTAGCAATCTAACAGGTGGGTGATAACTTGATTACAAATTTAAATATAATGTATAAGTATTAGTAAAACCTACTCCAATTAGAGATGAGCGAATCGAAGCTGACAAAGTGGAATTCGTTTGGAATTTCAGGAAAAATTAGATTTGCAACAAATGCGAATTTCCTCGCGCTTCGTGGTGACGAATTGTAATTTTGCCTAACATGGCGGCTACACGTGTGAGGACATGGGGCAAGGAACTCTGGGAAGGCGGGATGACCCATAATGCCATGCATGCAGCCAATCAGCAGCCAGCAAGCTCGGTGATATCACAGCCCTATAAATACTCTGGCCATCTTAGATTCTGCCATTCACAATCATACTTTGTTCAGGGACAGACGTGTATGCAGGTGCTAGGGAGAGTGAAAGAAAAACTGATTGTTGAAAAAAAAAAAGGAAAGAAGCGATTTACTAGTGCAGGGAATGGATAGTGAGAGGAATCATTTCACAGTCAGGGAGAGACGTGTGCAGATGCTAGGGTCAGTCATTGAAAAATCCTCATTGTGGAAAAAAGCTATTTACAAGTGCAGGGAAACATTACTTGGGGATCCAGATCAGGGCTGCCATCAGAAATTTTGGGGCCCCTTACACAGCTCAAGGCCTGGGCCTTGCCCCAGTGGCGGATCCAGAGCCTGGTCTTTGGAGGGGCACTTCCCCCAGGAATAGGAGATCATGGGGCCCCTGTGTCCCCGTCCACCCTCAAGCCACACCCACACACAGCCCCACCCATATATCGCGCCCATACCTCTTACATCCAAGGACGTGTCCCACACGGCCCTCCACACTGCCCCTTACTGAGTAATTTGCCCCCCCAAGTTAATTTTGCCCCCACACAACCCTGCATTATGTAATTTGCCCCCACACGATCCTCTATTATGTAGTTTGCCCACCACACTGACCCCCCACTGACTAATTTTCCCCTCACAAGTTAATTTTGCCCCAGACAGCCCTGCATTATGCAAGTTGCCCCCACTAAGTAATTTGCCCCCACATGTCCTCTCCACTATGTAGTTTGCCCGCCACACTGACCCCCACTGAGTAATTTGCCCCTTCCCCACAAGTTAATTTTACCCCCAGACAGCCCTGCATTATGTAATTTGCCCCCACAGTCCACACTAAGTACTTTGCCCCCACACGGCCCTCCATGTAGTTTGCCCGCCACACTGACCTCCCACTAAGTAATTTGCCCCCACAACAAGCTAATTCTTGCCCTCCATTGTTGCTCGCCCCCCTGGATTCAGGGCTGGGCGAGAGTAGATGGATGGGGCGTGAATTAATATAAATTAAATTTCAATTTCATAACATTAAAGGTTTAGTTTATTTCAAGATAGAAAAGCATAAAAAGACGCACCTAGGTTTTTGAGGAGAAAATAAGAAAAATTATTTTTAACCAAAGGGGAGCATTTGGTGGATTTGAGCTAATGGTGGCCTGTGGATGGCACTGTTTTTTTGGGGGGATCTGTGAATGGCACTGTTTGTTTGTTTGTTTTTTTTTGGGGGGGGGGTCCGTGGATGGCACTGTTTTGGGGGAGGGGATCTGAGGATGGCACTGTTTTTTTGGGGGGGGGATCTGAGGATGGCACTGTTTTAGGGGGGGGGATCTGAGGATGGCACTGTTGTGGGGGGGAATATGGATGGCACTGTTGTGCGGGGATCTGTGGATGACACATATGTAGCATAGGATCCCCCCTAAGTGCCATCCACACTGATCCCCCATAAGTGACCCCTAACACTCAGAATTAATAGTGGTATAATAATGCAAAGACCTTTTTTTCTTCAGAATCGCGCCACACTCCGGAGCCCAGTGCCGCCTCCTAGTTAATTTATTCACCCCACTTGCGGCTGATGTAATCTCGCACAGTGTGTCTGCGTAAGATTACGGCGCTTCTCTTCAATTATGTCAGCGCCAGTGAGGGGAGTAAATAAGCTAGTTTGCACGTCAGACAGACACACACGCAGGGACAGAATCATATACACCATGGCCTTCAGAATACACCTGGATCTGTGCTATAAACCCCCTTAATTGCACCAGATTCCACTCCACTTGAACCCCACTGTTCCTGAGTGCTCCACCTGCCCCCTCATACATGAGCTGCCCCTCACCTGCTCTCCATGAAGCTCTGTGGACTCCAGGACTGCAGCACATCCTCCATCACTGAGCAGCCTGCAGGCACACAGCCCCTCCTCCCTCCACAAGCTGCTGCTGCTGCTGTCGGGGTTTGTCCATGTGACCAGTGATGTCACAGACCTCCTTCTAGCAACTACATTCTACCCATGGATCTGCAGAGACTCCAGCTATCTTGTTCTCAGAACAAGATAGCTGGGGCCCGGGGCCCCGGGAGGTAAGGAACAGGCTGCAGAAGGAAGAGGGGGAGGAGCACTGGGCCCCAGAGCCAGCTGCCACAATAAAAAAATTAAAAAAAAAAAAAAAAAAAAAAAAGTTTCAGGACTGGCCGGGCCCCCCCAGGGTCAGGGCCCCTTACTGGAGTATGGGCTGTACCCCCCTGATGGCGGCCCTGATCCAGATAGTCTCATAATACAGCTCTGTTCTTCCAGGAATTAGTTATTGGGGTGCAAGTGCTAAATTGAAAAGCCTTTAGTGGCTTTTATCAGTGAAAAAAGATAAATATATACGTAGGTCACTTTCGTTGTTTTTTTTACGCTAAAATCATTTGCAGTCATTTCTGGTGAAAGAGTATACACAAAAAATATAAATGCACTGCACGTTTGCAGTCATTTCTGGTGAAAGAGTTTAGGGCGGTATTTCAGTAATACACTAAAAATATAAACGCACTTCTCTTAGGTCCCTTTCACACGAGCGAGTTTTCCGCGCGGGTGCAATGCGTGACGTGAACGCATTGCACCCGCACTGAATCCTGACCCATTCATTTCAAGAGGTCTGTGTCCATGAGCGTTGTTTTTCACGCATCACTTCTGCGTTGCGTGAAAATCGCAGCATGTTCTATATTCTGCGTTTTTCACGCAGCCCTAGCCCCATAGAAGTGAATAGGGCTGCGTGAAAAACGCATTGCATCCGCAAGCAAGTGCGGGTGCGTTGCGTTTTTCACTGATGGTTGCTAGGAGATGTTGTTTGTAAACCTTCAGTTTTTTATCACGCGCGTGAAAAACGCGTCAAAACGCATTGCACCCGCACGGAAAAAACTGAACAACTGAACGCAATCGCAGGCAAAACTGAATGGCTTTGCCTGTGAAATCGCACAGTTTTCACTGAACGCATCCGCAACGCATCCGGACCTAATCTGGACACGCTCGTGTGAAAGGGGCCGAAGTGAATAGGGCTGCGTGAAAAACGCAGTGCATGCGGATTTGCTGCGTTGCGTTGCGTTTTGATATATCAAGATGTTTCTAAGCAACTGTGAAGTCACCTGACCCAGGAAGTAGCAGTTTGCTGGACTCTGCATCACGTCTGGAGAGTGAGGAGAAGCTCTGAAGATTATTCAGCCTGCCCCTGAAGTTCGACTGCAAACATGCCAAAGATTCCTCGCCCAATAGACGTTGAGCGATTGATTGTGCTGGTACAGGAGAGGCCATGCATCTGGGACTCCCGATCTCCAGAGTACCCTGACCGGTACAAAAAGGACGCAGCATGGCAGGAGATCACTCAGGAGCTTTTTACAGCTGTGTGGTCCAAGACAAGTGAAAAGAGTCAACATACTATGTGTAAGTTCTATTTGCATGTACTTGTCCTATCCTGTAGTATGTGGCATAATACTTGTCCTATCCTGTAGTATGTTGGATGTGCGATGATTTATTAGAGTGTTGGGTTAGTGATTTTTTACATTAATCTTTGCAGTGGAGGAAGTGAAAAACCGGTGGCGGAGCTGTCGAGACCAGTTCCGCAAGGAGATGGTCCATAGCCGCAGTGGGTCTGGTCTGCCCAAGAAGCGTCCATATATGTTTAAAGAGCAGCTCATGTTGCTACGTGACATAATGGATCTTCGTCCGTAAGTTTGCAAGATTATTCTCTACGCCGTTCTTTTGGCGTAATGTCTTCTCATTTTTTTTTTTTGTTTCCGTCTTTTGGCGAGTATGTTTTACCTTTCATTTGTATGTGGCGTTGTTGTGAGCCACAAGAGTAACAATCTACCACTACCTGCATTTTTGGGGTACCCTGCTTTAGGGCCTATGCTTTATGCCTCAACTATCATTTGTTGAATATAGGCACAAATCATAATCTTTGTAGAATTGTTATAATCTTGATGGTGTAGTCATAAGGTGGTTGTGCGAAAAATGTACAACAAACCCAGTTTATCCCTTAGCTAAGTAGAACCTAATGTTTATTGTTTGGTACTGATCTAGAACGGAGGACAACCTGGAGGAGGAAGGCGAGGAGACTGTGGAGCACCACTCCAGTGCCGGAGAAGTTGAAGGACCATCATCCCCACCGGCTACCGAAGTGGGTCAAGAAAGCTCCACAAGGGCTTCCCAAGCCACAGCTCCCTCCACTTCTGATGTGGACACTTCCTTGGCCGTACTGTCATGGCGGAAACGATCCGCCCAGCCAGGTGACACTTCAGTCAATGTGCAGGTTCTGGAGTACCTGAATAGGGCCCGACATGAGGACACGTATGACCTCTATGCCCGGAGTCTGGCCACACATTTTAGAAACCTGCCTCCAGACCGTTATTTGCGGCTCCAAGCCCACATCAGCACCGTTCTGGAGGCGTGTAATGCGCCTAATGACCCGTCGGATCTTTTTCGTGCCAGCGACAATTGGCGCATGCATGGAAACACCAGTGGCCCAGCCCAACATCCCCCTCCGCCTGTGTTCCCACAACAGCAGGAATATCCACACCATCATGGGCGACAATATTTCCCCCCACCACCCCATTATGGGCCATCATACAGTGGAGAACCCAGTTTCCGCCCCCCGGGACGATCCACCTCTCAAAGTGGCCCACCACGACAGCCTGGACACTCTGCACCAGGCAGTTACCCTGGCCCCCAGTATGATCCCAGCACCTCCTCTCCCCATCGTTTTATGCAGCTGTGACCTGTATGTGTCATGTTGATGGTTATGTGTTAATGGCCTCTATATGGCCACCTTTTCATTTTATTCAAACAAAGGAAACAAACTGTATGCGGTAATACAAAAATTTTATTTTGTTGAGAACATTGCAATGTTTTTATTCATGCATATTTAATACACTGACATCCTTTATTACATACTCGTGACACATTTTGGGCCTGGCTTTTCAACATGTCATACATTACAAACATCTTTTATTTTTGGTCAAAGATTTTGATTGTATGCTACTGTATGCTACCAAGTATCACCTTTCTGTAAAGTCCATTCTTCCGCCTTTGAACACAAATACACACTCTGTCAGTACATGTCAAGTCAATAGATATGATGGAGTGCAAGGTTTGAACTTTAAAATCCACATTACATTAGGTTACCATGTCGTGCAGATTGATACAGTATGCGAATGATCTCAAACAACCTAATCCACCATTACCTTTACAAAATTTAGGGAGCAGGAAGCAGGGAGGGGCAAAGTGCACTACTCAGCCCAATGGCCAACTCCAAATCCAAACATGTGAAGCTTACCTCCTGCAGACAAGCTACAGCAGGGCATGCTTGCATTTGAAGTTTCGGAAACGCAGGGGATACACACTTTGCCCATCCCTGGATGAGTGGCTCTGTGTTTGGTTGGCGTTTTAAGATGTGTAGAGTTTGGGGGCAACATCCAAACTCGACACACATGACCCTGGATCCTTGGGATGTTCCTTCCTGACATGTGGCACCGCATGGTGTCTGAAACTCGCCATCTTGTCCTTAACTTACAGTCAAATGATGTGTGTTTTGGGATCCCTTGGGTCACACACAATAATAGCTACATTAACATTATTCTCATAGTTGAGTTTGGCCTCTGGATCAGGGAACAGGTGTTGTCTCCAGGGGGAACGAAAAAGGGGTATCTCATCACATGCTCATTCCCTTTGACCTTGTGACAATATGAGCATGGCATAGCTTACAGCATATGAAGGGGCATCGCACTGCCTCTTGCTCCTACTGTCACTGGTCATGAGGGCATCTTGCAATCTTCCAGAGTTCAATAGCCGCCACCCTTAGCCCACAATCCCCTTCATCTTAGCAATACCATGTGTTGGGCCAGATTAATGAGGTATTAGTTAATATTTTCCAGACATTTGGGGCCAAAAAAGGGTGAAAATAACATGAGAATATTATGTCAAAGGATGTTCGAAATTTGGGATACATTCCCCATGCAGTCTGGAAAATATTTTTAAGCTCGCAACCCACGTCAAGGGTCCTCATTGTCTTGCGAGTCCCTAACTAACACAAAAAGAGAAACTAACTAAAATACATATCCATCCAGGATCTCTGCACTCAAAAAAGTCCACTTGACTGAAAAGTATACAAAAATTAAGGCTCCGCAGGGGAAGATTGCTGTGAAGCAAATGGAAATGAACCAGCAGGGGACGAAAAATAATCGGCAAACAACTCCCTCACCCGCAGTCCGGCAGAACCAGCTCGTCCAAGTTGAGGGCCCTCTCTCTGGTCTGGAGTAGAAAAGGCAAGAGCATCCTCATCCTGACATGCCTCATACATCCTTACGTAATTATGCAGCACTACACAGGCTTTAATTACATTGTTGACGCTTTGTGGCGCCAACTGAATTGCCGAATGAAAACACGCCATTTGCTGGCAAGAATCCCGAAGGCACACTCCACAAATCGTCGGGCCCGGCTTAGACGATAATTGAAGTGTCGCCTTTGTCGTCCAAACCGCGCCGGGATAAGGACGCATGAGGTGGGGAGATAGCGCAAATCCTCATCACCAACTATAACAAAGGGGGCAGGTGGACCCGCTGAACCAGGAAGACAAGCTGGCTGGGGATATCAAGCTGGTTGCTCTGAAGCCACCGACTCATTCTAGAAGCCCGGAAGATGCCTGCATCTGCCGAATCTTCCATAGGCCCCGATGTCTACAATTACAAACCTGTAGTTTGTGTCGACCAAGGCCAACAAAACCACAGAGAAATACTGCTTATAATTGTAGAATCGGGACCCTGAGTTCGGTGGCTTCTTCACCCGTATGTGCTTCCCGTCAAGGGCACCAATGCAGTTGGGAAATTGGGCCCTCTCCAGGAAACCACGGGCAATCTGGAGCCACTGCTGTCTGGTTGGTGGTGGCAGCATGGCAGCTCTCAGCCGCATCCAAATAGTGGCACATGTTGCTCTGACGATGCCAGCTATGGTGCAGGTCCCCATGCGGAACTCGAAGTGGAGTGCAGAGAAGGAATTGCCGGTAGACAAAAATCTGTGAAAAACAAACAAAAAAGAACAAACAATAAGTACTCCTATTTAAACAATGCAAAAGAAAAACAAAAAGACCAACATGACAAAATAACACCGGCACATTATGTGCAGGGGAAAGCTCTTTGGGCCCTTAATTACATTGCGCCATCTGACATAACCACAAAGCCTAAACACATCACATTCCATTTAAAGGGAGAGAAGATCGGCCCTCACACCGACAAAAAATGAAAAACACTAGATTTGCACATAACAGAGGCATTGCATGAAAATATCCCCTGAAAACCATACGAAATTGATGATACATGTTTCAAATTATAACAGCAACAATAAAAACCTACCGTAGAGTGATGATGAGGCGCTCCTCCGCTGAAACACACCGCCGCATGTTTGTATCCTGTAAGGTCAAGCTAGGCCGCAAATCAGCCAAAAGCCGATCAAAGGTGGACATGGACATGCGGCAATAATTGAAGAATTTAGCTGGGTGCCCACGCAGATCCGAATAAAGGCTTGCAAACTGACCCTTGCAGGCCCGTTGCGCCACAAGAGGATGCACCCACATTCTCCGCCTCCGGGGTTCCTCCACTATCATTTGTGGCCGCTCCCCAAAGCAGCGGTAAACCAACCAGTGCAAAAGCACATGGTCAGTCTCCGAGATGGCAAAAGTCGACATCCTGCAAAGATACGCAAACACCAGCACAACACACAACTGCTTAAAACACACCAAAATGAAGCTTTCCCCCCAAAAGTAAGCATGCTGGGGGTTTTTAAGGTGTTTCAAATGACCATGTGACTCCACTGGATGGTTGCGTTTTTTTTCACGCGCGGAAAAAACGCATGCAATCCGCATGCCACACGCGCGTGAAAAGCGCATTAACGCAACGCACTCGCTGGCAAAACGGACAGGTTTAAGAGCTAAAATCGCACCATTTTCACTGAACGCATCCTGAACGCACCCGCAGCAAATCCGTGACGCCCGTGTGCAAGAGGCCTTAGTGTTGGGCATGAATATTCAAATTTTAATAATATCAGCACTTTGAGAATTTGCAAAGATTTAGAATATAGTGCTATATATTTGAAATTCGCAAATTCGTGTATTTTTGTACAACAAGAAAACTATTAACTCAGTGCATTTCCACAGTTAATTGTGGTGAAAGCGTTTAGTGGCTTATTTCAGTACAAAAAGAAAAATATATTAATTGCTTTAATTTCCAGTCGCAGCAGAGTAAGGGGTCGTGGCAGCAGTAGCCGCAGCGAGAGGCCTGAGCTCCTGGTGTCATCTACCGGTCGTGTCTTGACCAGCAACACAGTGGTTCTTGATTGGTTAACTCGGTGGGTTCGTCAGACACAACCCTTAGTTGGCATGGCCCGGGAGCAGGCCCTGTGCCCTCACCTGTACTCACCTGTCCTCAACCTTTTCTGTTCCCTCTCCGCGATAAGTACTACATGCACTTTTCAGGAGGAAGAGCTACTAGAGGACAGTCAGCAGCTACTGCCCAGCCAAGATGTGGAGGAGACATCTGCCACTTCCTCCACTAGGCAGGCAAGTAGTGACGAGGAGAGTGGCATGGGAGCTTGTGTTGAGAGTTGTCATGCTCCTGACCCAGAGGCCATTGAGGAGGACATCAGTGATGTGCAGACATTACTCGATGATGATAAAGCCGATCGCACTTGGGAGCCAGGTGAAGAAGGGGCTTCGTCATCATCAGGATAAGAGGATTGCAGTTTGCCCATCAGGCAGTGGCAGAGCCAGCAAGTCGCTAGCATGGCCGAGAGTCAGCAGGGTGGCAGCAGTGGGAGGTCAGCAGCCAAACGTGCATGGGGTAGACCACTCGCTTTGCTACAGACTACCTGCCCGGAAAGGAGTGGTGCACGGGTTCACGAAAGCAGTGCAGTTAGCAGTCAGCCAGTCAGCCAGTGTGTAGTATTGGGGGGAAAATAAGTTACTCAGCAGTGTGGCAGTTTTTAGTGAAGCCAGAGGAGCTCAACATGGCCATATGTAGAAGATGGCATAAGATGAAACGTAGCCAGGATGCCAATCGACCCTACATCCACATATGCAGCATCAGCATCAAGTGGCCTGGGAGACTCATGGCTCCGATGTGGTGGTCTAGCGAGCCGCAGTTACCGCTATATCAACCAGTGGCACACACACAGTTTCAGGCAGTCATAGTTCCACCACCTCAGCTGAAGGGAGCTGTCTGTCAATCCCATATTCTGCTGGTCCAGATCCTCCTGCTCCTACTTTTCGTCAGTCATTCCGTCATCAATCGATCACCAAATAGGTTGCAAAGAGACAATAATATGCGTGCACGCATCCAACGGCGCAGAAGCTGAACGTGCCCCTGTCCAAGTTGCTGGTACTTCAGTCCCTCCCTTTCCAAGTAGTGGACTCTGCACCTTTCAGAGAACTGATGGCTTGTGCCGAGCAGAGGTGGAGAGTCCTAAACCGTTATTTCTTTGCACAAAAGGCAGTACCAGCACAGACATGTAGAACAGAAGGTGGACCAGTCCTTGAGCCTATCGGTGTCGGCCAAGGTTCACGGCAGCGCCGACGTGTGGAGCTGTAACTACGGTCAGGGACAATACATGTCCTTTAAGTCCCACTGGGGGAATGTAGTTTCTGCACAGTCACACCAGCAAATTGGACAGGCCACACCACTTTCGCCTCCACGATGTCACGCCGTTGGTCCTGTGACAATGTCCGCCTCTGCCTCCTCATCCTCCACCATGTCCTCAGCCTCTACTGCGGGGACAAGTCACAGTGCTCCAGACCACATATGCAGGGATAGGCGGTGCCACACTGTTCTGCACCTGATTTGCTTTGGCGAACAGAATTACACAGGGGAGGAACTGCTCCGTGTGATGCATCAAGAAATCAAATCCTGGCTTTGTCCACGACAACTGAGAATCGGAACAATGCTGACAGACAACGGGAAGAACATGATGTCGTCGCTGTGTCAAGGAAGGCTGAGCCATGCGCCCTGCATGGTACATGTGTTCAATCTGGTTGTCAAGCGGTTCCTGAAGTCTTCCACCTATAGTGGAAGACTCATGCATGACACCTGCCGTTTGCTCAGGCCCTTTGAGGATGCCACGTTATTTGTCAGTTGCCAGGACTACGTTATAAACGACACCATTCCACTGCTTTATGTCCTGTAAAAGATGGTGTTAACAATGGCTGGTCAGGGGACAAGAGACATGGCATCTCGATCTCACGGCCACATGAGCCCTGTGGGGGCTGAACTGGAAGAGGAGGAGGAGGGGGAGGAGGACGTTGGAGCACAGGCAATGTGTAGCAAAATGGGTGGTTTTTCTACTCAGCTGACAGGACAGGAGGATCAGGAGAAGCTAGAGGAGCTACTGGAAGATGAGGAAGACGAGACAGAGGACTCCGATGCACCGTGGCAGTATGCAGTGGAGATGGAGGCAGGGAGTCCCTCTGAGTCACTTGCAGAAATGGCCCAATGCATGTTCACTTGCTTGCGTAGTGACAGCCAAATTATCACCATTCGGCATAGGGATGACCAGGGACCAGAGTCCATCCTCTCACAGGTCTGACCGGGGGGTCCTGCGCTCATGTTCCACTGCCATGGCTGCTGGGGAGAGGTGGGGTGGGCGGAGCAGTACCAGCTACATCAGCAGCCTGAGTGTACAGTCGCTAATGAATAGCTTTCTTCACCTGCATAGTGAAGAAACTACTCACCAGAAGCAGCAGCAGGTAGACCTTGAGCAGGACCTGAACCAGCAGGTGGTGGCATACTTGCACTGCACCCTGCCACCCCACATTGAAGATCCACTGGACTACTGGGTAGTTAAACTGGATTTGTGACCGCAACTAGCAGAGTTTGCCCTGGAAAAGCTGTCCTGCCCGGCCAGTAGTGTGGCATCAGAGCGGGTGTTTAGTGCTGCAGGGGCCATAGTTACCCCAAGAAGAACTTGCCTGTCTATGCAAAATGTGGAGAGACTAACCTTTGTCAAGATGAATCAGGCATGGATCAGCCAGGATTTCCAACCACCAATTCCTGATATCTCAGACTAGATCATCCATGGTGCCACACCAACACTTTGATACAAGAGACTGGTTTCTTCAGACTACCTGCCTCAGTTACTACTACCGCCTGATGCCACACATCTGATGCCAAGTGCTCTTTACTTCGCCCAACTTCGTTGGTTACTGGTATTGCCACCCACCGCCCCACTATTTTATCAGGTCACTTTGTAGTCCCCTGATGCAGCTGCTGCTGTCATCTCCGAACTATGTCACCTTGCCACTCTGTAGTATCTTCCGGATGTTGCTGCTACTGCCATCTCCACATTATGTCACTTAGCCACTCTGTGGTCACCTCATGCTGCTTCTAACTCCAGACTCGGTCATTGTACCACTCTCTGGCCTACCCATGCTGCCGCAACCTCCACACTGTCATCGTGCCACTCTGTGGCCTATTCATTCTTCCGCCACCTCCAGACTCTGTCATTGTGCTGCTCTGTGGTCTCCTCATGCTGCCGCCACCTACAGACTTGGTCATTGAGCCACTCGGTAGCCTCCTCATACTGCCGCCACCTAAAGGCTTTGTCATTGTGCCACTAGGTGGGCTTCTCCTAATGTGCCATTGCTAGAGCCACCTACAGACTGTCATTGTGACACTCGGTATCCTCCTCATACTGCTTTCACCTCACCACTATGTCATAGGTCCACTCTGTGGACTTCTCATGCTGTTCCCACCCTCCGTACTTCATGATGGTCCACTATTGTGGCTTTCGGCCTGGCTGACATCATCATTTATTTAACACTTCATCAGATCTGTCAGAAGGAAGGAAAAAAGAGACGCACAAAGTATCCTGTCTTGTGTAGCAGCTTTAAGGCCTGTATGGTCCCATCATATGACTTATGATTTGGTAGCCAAAAAAAGGAGTTGGTACAAAACACAGAAGACAGGATCCATTTTTTGTGGGTTATTGTTCTGACGGTTTAGAGGAAGGCCAAAATAATCGGTGATGTCAACACAAACTTACTGCTGACACCATCTCCACTCTGTCAGGGGGGCTCTACTTGCATAAGCGTTTAATAGCACAGGTTCTGTAGACATTTATGTGGAATTTGCTGACGAGGGTGTAAAAGGAGTGTGCTTCTTTATGACGGTAAGATCTACCTGTAAGGCTGAGTGAATACTTCAGTTAGTTGGTCAGTTTTGGCCCGTGACCACCCAAATAAGTGAAGTATGCAGTGATTCTAAGAGTGATGCCTGTCATCTGCATTTCATATGGACTCACAGTAGTATTTCACTACCAAAGCAGACTCCCTATGCGTGTTATTGAAAGGCACAGTGTTCTACACCACTATAAAGGCTCTCAGCAGCCAGGAATTAGCGATTTTCTAACACAATTTGCTGCATATGTATTCGTATTAAATCAAATTTTTCCTGGAAAATTTGGCAAAATGGCAAATCAAATGTTTGAAAAATTCACTCATCTCTAACTCCAATGTTTGGTATGTAAAGTGAGTTTCAGGTTTCAAAATATTTTACTTTCAATGATCATGTACAAAAGTGAAGCCACAGAGACCTATGAAGCAAAATGGTTTGGCCTTCAGGCGCAAAATATGCTGGTCCTGAAGAAGCATATAAAGTGTCACTTAAGCCCTTCTACCCCAGGCAAGTTTTCATATTAATATTTTTTTTTCTTTTTTATATATTTTTTTCTTTTTTTTTAATTTACAGAAATTTTTTAAAACAAAATCTGAATTTTCCAAATTTGAATTTCTCTACTTTTAAAACAGAAAGTAATACCTCATAAAATGTGCAACATAGATCAGAAATGAGGGGAGGGACTCACAAACATCTTTGGAAAACTTCTCCTATATTGTATCCACAATAAAACATGCGGTACATGGCAGGGAATGAGGTCAGACGGCTTACAACATCCACAGAAACAGGTAAGCGGTGACTGCCGATTTGCGCTTTCTCAGGTCACTACATCATGATGCACTGCGTCTCTCTTCTTATGCCCTGATCTGATTTTTCTCATTTAGGTCCAGTGGGCCCATCGCTCCTGAGAGAATAATTCATCTTGCTTCACTACATAGGAGAATACGATGCCTATTACCTCCCTGAGGAGGGCAAGGGACAAGTTCTATCACTGAGGCTATGGAGATTTACATCACCCCCATGTACCGTCCTAAAATGCTCTATCAACCATGGGCATCCTTTTCCCGAACTAATTGAATTTTCCCACTGTGCCTGTGGATGTTGTAAGCCATCTGTCTTCATTCCCCGCCATGTACCTCTGATGAGTGTGCCTCTCATTTCTGATCTATGTTGCACATGTTTATGGACTCTTTTTGCCTGGGAGGCTGAGCACCTTTTGTAAACATCTCAGGGCCTTTAATAGGGTATAGTGATGCTCCTTTGTATAACGCCAGAAGAGGTGAAACAGTAGTGCCATCTCAGAGTGCTGTCTCTGATTTTTACAATACCTTATAAAATAGTTATCAGTCAACATTCCCCATAAGTACTATATATTGACACCATTTTGTAAATGTAATTTTATTTTTATAGGATGTTTCAAGAAAATTTCCATAACAGTTGTTTTAAGCACCAATTCAGTTATAAAGGAATTTTGAAGGACTTACTTAATAGAAACAACTCATAAATTACCCCATTTTAGAAACTACACCCCTCAAACTATTCAAAACTGTTGTTACAAACTTTGTAGAATAAACCTCAATATTTATTACCCTGATTATGCAGTTTACAGAAGAACCCCATATGTGGTCATAAACTGCTCTATGAGCACATGGCAGTGGTCAGAAGGGAAGGAGGGCAGATTCTGTTGAAATGGTTTTTGGGCACCATGTTGTATTTGAAGAGACCCTGAGCTACCCCTACAGTAGAAACCCCCAAAAAGTTACTTCATTTTGGAAATTACACCCCTGAAAGAATTTAGGAAGGGTGTAG
>JAKVIS010002498.1:0-22493 GCA_033119425.1 Bufotes viridis | reverse complement strand
TGATCCTTCTCTACAAGTGACTCTCCAGTGTTAGTCCTCCTAGGACATATGATGTCTGTAGATTATTAGTACCTGATCCTTCTCTACAAGTGACTCTCCAGTGTTACTCCTCCTAGGACATATGATGTCTGTAGATTATTAGTACCTGATCCTTTTCTACAAGTGACTCTCCAGTGTTACTCCTCCTAGGACATATGATGTATGTAGATTATTAGTACCTGATCCTTCTCTACAAGTGACTCTCCAGTGTTACTCCTCCTAGGACATATGATGTATGTAGATTATTAGTACCTTATCCTTCTCTACAAGTGACTCTCCAGTGTTACTCCTCCTAGGACATATGATGTATGTAGATTATTAGTACCTGATCCTTCTCTACCAGTGACTCTCCAGTGTTACTCCTCCTAGGACATATGATGTATGTAGATTATTAGTACCTGATCCTTCTCTACCAGTGACTCTCCAGTGTTACTTCTCCTAGGACATATGATGTATGTAGATTATTAGTATCCAATTGTTCTCTACAAGTGACTCTCCAGTGTTACTCCTCCTAGGACATATGATGTATGTAGATTATTAGTACCTGATCCTTCTCTACAAGTGACTCTCCAGTGTTACTCCTCCTAGGACATATGATGTCTGTAGATTATTAGTACCTGATCCTTCTCTACCAGTGACTCTCCAGTGTTACTCCTCCTAGGACATATTATGTATGTAGATTATTAGTACCTGATCCTTCTCTACCAGTGACTCTCCAGTGTTACTCCTCCTAGGACATATGATGTATGTAGAATATTAGTACCTGATCCTTCTCTACAAGTGACTCTCCAGTGTTACTTCTCCTAGGACATATGATATATGTAGATTATTAGTACCCGATCCTTCTCTACAAGTGTCTCTCCAGTGTTACTCCTCCTAGGACATATGATGTATGTAGATTATTAGTACCTGATCCTTCTCTACAAGTAACTCTCCAGTGTTACTCCTCCTAGGACATATGATGTATGTAGAATATTAGTACCTGATTCTCCTCTACAAGTGACTCTCCAGTGTTACTTCTCATAGGACATATGATGTATGTAGATTATTAGTACCTGATCCTTCTCTACAAGTGACTCTCCAGTGTTACTCCTCCTAGGACATATGATGTATGTAGATTATTAGTACCTGATCCTTCTCTACCAGTGACTCTCCAGTGTTACTCCTCCTAGGACATATGATGTATGTAGATTATTAGTACCTGATCCTTCTCTACAAGTGACTCTCCAGTGTTACTCCTCCTAGGACATATGATGTCTGTAGATTATTAGTACCTGATCCTCCTCTACAAGTGACTCTCCAGTGTTACTCCTCCTAGGACATATGATGTATGTAGATTATTAGTACCTGATCCATATCTATAAGTGACTCTCCAGTGTTACTCCTCCTAGGACATATGATGTATGTAGATTATTAGTACCCGATCCTTCTCTATAAGTGACTCTCCAGTGTTACTCCCCCTAGGATATATGATGTATGTAGATTATTAGTACCTGATCCTTCTCTACCAGTGACTCTCCAGTGTTACTCCTCCTAGGACATATGATGTATGTAGAATATTAGTACCTGATTCTCCTCTACAAGTGACTCTCCAGTGTTACTCCTCATAGGACATATGATGTATGTAGATTATTAGTACCTGATCCTTCTCTACAAGTGACTCTCCAGTGTTACTCCTCCTAGGACATATGATGTATGTAGATTATTAGTACCTGATCCTTCTCTACCAGTGACTCTCCAGTGTTACTCCTCCTAGGACATATGATGTATGTAGATTATTAGTACCTGATCCTTCTCTACAAGTGACTCTCCAGTGTTACTCCTCCTAGGACATATGATGTATGTAGAATATTAGTACCTGATCCTCCTCTACAAGTGACTCTCCAGTGTTACTCCTCCTAGGACATATGATGTATGTAGATTATTAGTACCTGATCCATATCTATAAGTGACTCTCCAGTGTTACTCCTCCTAGGACATATGATGTATGTAGATTATTAGTACCCGATCCTTCTCTATAAGTGACTCTCCAGTGTTACTCCTCCTAGGATATATGATGTATGTAGATTATTAGTACCTGATACTTCTCTACAAGTGACTCTCCAGTGTTACTCCTCCTAGGACATATGATGTATGTAGATTATTAGTACCTGATTCTTCTCTACAAGTGACTCTCCAGTGTTACTCCTCCTGGGACATATGATGTATGTAGATAATTAGTATCCGATCCTCCTCTACAAGTGACTCTCCAGTGTTTCTCCTCCTCGGACATATGATGTATGTAGATTATTAGTACCTGATCCTTCTCTACCAGTGACTCTCCAGTGTTACTCCGCCTAGGACATATGATGTATGTAGATTATTAGTACATGATCCTTCTCTACAAGTGACTCCCCAGTGTTACTCCTCCTAGGACATATGATGTATATAGATTATTAGTATCTGATCCTTCTCTACAAGTGACTCTCCAGTGTTACTCCTCCTGGGACATATGATGTATATAGATTATTAGTACCTGATCCTTCTCTACAAGTGACTCTCCAGTGTTACTCCTTCTAGGACATATGATGTATGTAGATTATTAGTACATGATCCTTCTCTACAAGTGACTCCCCAGTGTTACTCCTCCTAGGACATATGATATATGTAGAATATTAGTACCCGATCCTCCTCTACAAGTGACTCTCCAGTGTTACTCCTTCTAGGACATATGATGTATGTAGAATATTAGTACCCGATCCTCCTCTACAAGTGACTCTCCAGTGTTACTCCTTCTAGGACATATGATGTATGTAGATTATTAGTACCTGATTCTTCTCTACAAGTGACTCTCCAGTGTTATTCCTCCTAGGACATATGATGTATGTAGATAATTAGTATCCGATCCTCCTCTACAAGTGTCTCTCCAGTGTTATTCCTCCTAGGACATATGATGTATGTAGATTATTAGTATCTGATCCTTCTCTACAAGTAACTCTCCAGTGTTACTCATCCTAGGACATATGATGTATGTAGAATATTAGTACCTGATCCTTCTCTACAAGTGACTCTCCAGTGTTACTCCCTCTAGGACATATGATGTATGTAGATTATTAGTACCTGATCCTTCTCTACAAGTGACTCTCCAGTGTTACTCCCCCTAGGACATTTGATACATGAAGATTATTAGATCCTGATCCAACTCTACAAGTGACCCTCCAGTGTTACTCCTCCTAGGACATATGATGTATGTAGATTATTAGTACCTGATCCTCCTCTATAAGTGACTCTCCAGTGCTATTCCCCTAGGACATATGATGTATGTAGGTTATTAGTACCCAATCCTTCTCTACAAGAGACTCTCCAGTGTTATTCCCCTAGTACATATGATGTATGTAGATTATTAGTACCTGATCCTTCTCTACAAGTGACTCTCCAGTTTTTCTCCTCCTAGGAAATATGATGTATATAGATTATTAGTACCTCATCCTTCTCTACAAGTGACTCTCCAGTGTTACTCCTCCTGGGACATATGATGTATGTAGATTATCAGTATCCGATCCTCCTCTACAAGTGACTCTCCAGTGTTACTCCTCCTAGGACATATGATGTATGTAGATTATTAGTACCTGATCCTTCTCTACCAGTGACTCTCCAGTGTTATTCCTCCTAGGACATATGATGTATGTAGATTATTAGTACCTGATCCTTCTCTACAAGTGACTCTCCAGTGTTACTCCCCCTAGGACATATGATGTATGTAGATTATCAGTATCCGATCCTCCTCTACAAGTGACTCTCCAGTGTTACTCCCCCTAGGACATATGATGTATGTAGATTATTAGTACCTGATCCTTCTCTACCAGTGACTCTCCAGTGTTACTCCTCCTAGGACATATGATGTATGTAAATTATTACTATCTGATCCTTCTCTACAAGTGACTCTCCAGTGTTACTCCTCCTAGGACATATGATGTATGTAGATTATTAGTACCTGATCCTTCTCTACCAGTGACTCTCCAGTGTTACTCCCCCTGGGACATATGAAGCACGGAGATTATTACTACCAAGACACAGAACTTTACATTTATCCACATTGAAACCTCATTTGCCAAGTTGATGCCCAATCACTGAGTGTCCAAGTCAGCTTGTAGTTTATGGACATCTTCCATAGACTGCACAGTACTACATAGCTTAGTGTCATCTGCAAAAGTAGCGATGGTGCTATTAATCCCGTCCTCGATATCATTAATAAATAAATCAAATAATAGAGGACCCAGCACCGAACCTTGGGGTCACCACTTATAACCCGGGACCTTTCTGAATAGGAATCATTGACCACAACTCTCTGGACACCGTCCTTGAACCAGTTTTCAATCCAATTACAGACTATACTTTCCGAGCCTATAGAACTTACTTTACCTATTAAATGTCTATGAGGGACAGGATCAAAGCACTGCAAAATCAAGAAACACTAGATCCACAGACTCCCCTCTGTCCAGGCTACTACTTACCTCACTACATCCACAGCCGCCCCTCTGTCCAGGCTACTACTCACCTTACTACATCCACAGCCGCCCCTCTGTCCAGACTACTACTCACCTCACTACATCCACAGCCGCCCTGCTGTCCAGACTACTACTCACCTCACTACATCCACAACTGCCCCTCTGTCCAGGCTTCTACTTACCTCACTACATCCACAGCAGCCCCTCTCTCCAGGCTTCTACTTACCTCACTACATCCACAGCTGCCCCTCTGTCCAGGCTACTATTCACCTCACTACAACCACAACTGCCCCTCTGTCTAGGCTTCTACTCACCTCAATACATCCATAGCCGCCCTTCTGTCCAGGCTTCTACTCACCTCACTACATCCACAGCCACCCCTCTGTCCAGGCTACTACTCACCTTACTACATCCACAGCCACCCCTCTGTCCAGGCTACTACTCACCTCACTACATCCACAGTCGCCCCTCTGTCCAGGCTTCTACTTACCTCACTACATCCACAACTGCCCCTCTGTCTAGGCTTCTACTCACTTCAATACATCCATAGCCGCCCCTCTGTCCAGACTACTACTCACCTCACTTTATCCACAGCTGCCCCACTGTCCAGGCTCCTACTCACCTCACTACATCCACAGCCGCCCCTCTGTCCAGGCTTCTACTCACCTCTCTACATCCATAGCCGCCCCTCGGTCCAGGCTTCTATTCACCTCACTACATCCACAGCCGCCCCTCTGTCCAAGCTTCTACTCCCCTCACTACATCCACAGCCACCCCTCTGTCCAGGATTCTACTCACCTCACTATATCCACAGCCGCCCCTCTGTCCAGGCTTCTACTCCCCTCACTACATCCACAGCCACCCCACTGTCCATGCTTCTTCCTCCCTCACTACATCCACAGCCGCCCCTCTGTCCAGGCTACTACTCACCTCACTACATCCACAACTGCCCCTCTCTCTAGGCTTCTACTCACCTCACTACATCCATAGCCACCCCTCTGTCCAGGCTTCTACTCACCTCACTACATCTACAGCCACCCCTCTGTCCAGACTACTACTCACCTCACTTTATCCACATTCGCCCCTCTGTCCAGGCTCCTACTCACCTCACTACATCCGCAGCCGCCCCTCTGTCCAGGCTTCTACTCACCTCTCTACATCCACAGCCGCCTCTTTGCCCAGGCTTCTACTCCCCTCACTACATTCACAGCCACCCTTCTGTCCAGGGTTCTACTCACCTCACTACATCCACAGCCGCCCCTCTGTCCAGGCTTCTTCTCGCCTCACCATATCCACAGCCGCCCCTCTGTCCAGGCTTCTACTCACCTCACTACATCCACAGCCGCCCCTCTGTCCAGACTACTACTTACCTCACTACATCCACAGCTGCCCCTCTGTCCAGGCTTCTACTTATCTCACTACATCCACAGCTACCCCACTGTCCAGGCTTCTACTTACCTCACTTCATCCACAGCCGCCCCTCTGTCCAGGCTTCTACTTACATCACTACATCCACAGCCGCCCCTCTGTCCAGGCTTCTACTTACCTCACTACATCCACAACTGCACCTCTGTACAGGATTCTACTTACCTCAATACATCCACAGCCGCCCCTCTGTCCAGGCTTCTTCATACCTCACTACATCCACCGCTGGCTCTCTGTCCAGGCTTCTACCCACCTCACTACATCCACAGCCACCCCTCGGTCCAGGCTTCCACTTACTTCACTACATCCACAGCAGCCCCTCTGTCCAGGATTCTACATACCTCACTACATCCACAGCCGGCTCTCTGTCCAGGCTTCTACTTACCTCACTACATCCACAGCTGCCCCTCTGTCCAGCCTTCTACTCAGCTCACTACATCCACAGCCGCCCCTCTGTTTAGGCTCCTACTCGCCTCACTACATCCACAGCCGCCCCTCTCTCCAGGCTTCTACTCCCCTCACTACATCCACAGCCACCCCACTGTCCATGCTTCTTCCTCCCTCACTACATCCACAGCCGCCCCTCTGTCCAGGCTACTACTCACCTCACTACATCCACAACTGCCCCTCTCTCTAGGCTTCTACTCACCTCACTACATCCATAGCCACCCCTCTGTCCAGGCTTCTACTCACCTCACTACATCTACAGCCACCCCTCTGTCCAGGCTTCTACTTACATCACTACATCCACAGCCGCCCCTCTGTCCAGGCTTCTACTTACCTCACTACATCCACAACTGCACCTCTGTACAGGATTCTACTTACCTCACTACATCCACAGCCGCCCCTCTGTCCAGGCTTCTTCATACCTCACTACATCCACTGCTGGCTCTCTGTCCAGGTTTCTACCCACCTCACTACATCCACAGCCGCCCCTCTGTTTAGGCTCCTACTCGCCTCACTACATTCACAGCCGCCCCTCTGTCCAGACTACTACTTACCTCACTACATCCACAGCTGCCCCTCTTTCCAGGCTTCTACTTACCTCACTACATCCACAGCCGCCCCTCTGTCCAGGCTTCTACTTACCTTACTACATCCACAGCCGCCCCTCTGTCCAGGCTTCTACTCCCCTCACTACATCCACAGCCGCCCCTCTTTCCAGGCTTCTACGTACCTTACTACATCCACAGCCGCTCCTCTGCCCAGGATTCTACTTACCTCACTATATCCACAGCCATCCCTCTGTCCAGGCTTCTACTTACCTCACTACATCCACAGCTGCCCCTCTGTCCAGGATTCTACTTACCTCACTATATCCACAGCCATCCCTCTGTCCAGGCTTCTACTTACCTCACTACATCTACAGCCACCCCTCGGTCCAGGCTTCTACTTACCTTACTAAATCCACAGCTGCCCCTCTGTCCAGGCTTCTACTCGCCTCACTACATCCACAGCCGCCCCTCTGTCCAGGCTTCTACTCGCCTCACTAAATCCATAGCCGCCCCTCTGTCCAGGCTTCTACTCACCTCACTACATCTACAGCCACCCCTCTGTCCAGACTACTACTCACCTCACTAAGTCCACAGCCATCCCTCTTGCCAGGCTCCTACTCGCCTCCTCATAAAAACAAATCAGGTTAGTCTAACAACTTCTGTCCTTGGTAAACCCATGTTCGTTATCACTTATAATATTATTCGCAGTCACATACTCCTGTATATTGTCCCTTAAGAGTCCTTCAAACTTTTTTCCCACAACAGAAGTTAAACTAACTGGTCTATAATTACCTGTGAAGAACCTAGATCCTTTTTTGAATATCGACACCACATTTGCCTTGCACCTATCACTTGGCACTGTACCAGTACCTAGAGAATCTTTAAAAATTATATACAGGGGGACCGCAATGACTGAACTGAGCTCTTTATGGCTACTTTCACTCTAGCTCTTTTACTGTATCCAGCAGGGTTCAGCAAAAACGCTTCCATTACTGATAATACAACCATCTGCATCCATTATGAACTGATTCGGTTGTATTATCTTCAACATTGCCAAGACGGATCCGTCATGACCTCCATCGGAAGTCAATAGAGGACGGATCGGTTTTCTAATGTCAGAGAAAACGGATCCGTCCCCATTGACTTGCATCCCAGGACGGAAAGCAAACTACAACATGTTGCGGTTTGCTTTCTGGTATAGGAACACAACTAAACGGAACAGAATGCATTTTGAAGGACTCTGTTCTGTTCCGTTCAGTTTTTCCCCATTGACAGTGAATAGTGACAAAACGGAATGCGTTTTTTTTCCGGTATTGAACCCCTATACCGGAAAAGTAAAACGCTACTGAGAAAGTAGCCTAAGAACTCTTTGGTGTAATTCATCTGGACCCAGAGCCCTGTTCACATTTACTTTATATAACTTAGCTTGGGCCATATCTACAGTTAGCCAATCGAGTATATTACTGGATGTACTAACAGCCCCAGCATCACAGATATCAGCTCCTTTCTCTTCTTTTATATATACAGTGCTAAAAAACCTATTTAGTAACTCTGCCTCTTCCTTATCTTCAGTGACTAACCCCCCTTTACCATTATATAGGGGACCTACCTGCTCAGACCTTGGTTTTTTAGCATTTATATATTTAAAGAGGACCTTTCATGTAAAAAAAAAAAAAAAAAAAGGATAAACTAAGTATCATGATATGGAGAGCGGTGCCCAGGGATCTCACTGCACTTACTATTATCTCTGGGCGCCACTCCGTTCTCCCTCTATGTCCTCCGGTATCTTCGGTGACTTGGTTCTCGTGGAAGGAGTCTGCCCTTTTTGTCCTGGGCGTCTCCTTCTCCCAGGCTGTAGTGCTGTACAATCGCAGCGCAGAGCTCACAGCCTGGGAGAACCAAGTCACCGAAGATACAGGAGGACATAGCGGGAGAACGCAGCAGCACCCAGGGATAATAGTAAGTGCAGTGAGATCCCTGGGCGCTGCTCTTCATATAATGATACTTAGTTCATACTTTTTTTTCACATGAAAGGTTAAATAATTATTTGGGATTTGTTTTGCTCTCTTTTGCCACCTGCTGTTCGTTTTGTATTTTTTCAAATTTTTATCTCCTTTTTACAGATTTTATTAAGCCCTTTGTAAACTTCAAAGGGTGAACCCTCAGATTTGTATTTTTTAACACTGCTATCCTGATATAACAGCGGGTACAGGAATATCCATCATATCATCCAAATAACACTGCTATCCTGATATAACACCCCTGGTACATCTAATATCCATCATATCACCCACATGACACTGGTATCCTGTAAAACATGTAGAGACAGTCTACGTAAGAGCAGATGATACAAGTCTGTGTAACATGGAGAGACAGTCTACTGTAGAGCAGATAATACACAACTGTGTAACATGGAGAGATAGTCTCCAGTAGAGCAGATAATACATGTCTGTGTAACATGGAGAGACAGTCTATTGTAGAGCAGATGATAAAAATCTGTGTAACATGGAGAGACAGTCTACTGTAGAGCAAATGATACTCGCCTATGTAACATGGAGAGACAGTCTACTGTAGAGCAGATAATACATGTCTGTGTAACATGGAGAGACAGTCTACTATAGAGCAGATGATAAAAGTCTGTGTAACATGGAGAGACAGTCTACTGTAGAGCAGATAATACACGTCTGTGTAACATGGAGAGACAGTCTCCTGTAGAGCAGATAATACATGTCTGTGTAACATGGAGAGACAGTCTACTGTAGAGCAGATGATAAAAGTCTGTGTAACATGGAGAGACAGTCTCCTGTAGAGCAGATGATAAAAGTCTGTGTAACATGGAGAGACAGTCTTCTGTAGAGCAGATAATACACATCTGTGTAACATTGAGAGACAGTCTACTGTAGAGCAGATGATAAAAGTCTGTGTAACATGGAGAGACAGTCTACTGTAGAGCAGATAATACATGTCTGTGTAACATGGAGAGACAGTCTCCTGTAGAGCAGATAATACACGTCTGTGTAACATGGAGAGACAGTCTACTGTAGAGCAGATGATAAAAGTCTGTGTAACATGGAGAGACAGTCTCCTGTAGAGCAGATAATACACGACTGTGTAACATGGAGAGACAGTCTACTGTAGAGCAGATAATACACAACTGTGTAACATGGAGAGACAGTCTACTGTAGAGCAGATGATAAAAATCTGTGTAACATGGAGAGACAGTCTACTGTAGAGCAGATGATAATAATCTGTGTGTAACGGACCGCTTCTGCAGACAAGGGGTAAAAACCGTTTAGGCGATCGGCCCCCTTTACAGAGATATAGGCACAGCTACTGCAGAACACCAAACTCCCGAACTGGATACAAAATAGCACTCCAACTCCCGTACTGGAACCTCCCAAATAGCTGCTAGCAGACGAACAGGAAAAGCAGACAATCAGCTTACACTCCTGGCAATCAGTCTCTAACAGCATACAGTGAATCCCCCCAAGAACGAGACGAGGCTCCGTATTGATGGTAAACAGGAATTCTATCTTTTATTAACGGCTACCTGCCTGGTATTTATCCAGGTCTCCCACCTGGTGGACACTCCCCTAGAGGACCAGAAGGAAGACTGCGACACGGGATACAGCAGCCAATCACACACATTGGGACAATACAGACACCCCCAGCATATCCCTCCCCTCTGCCTGTGATACCATCACCCTACATGGGTAATGCAATCATCACAGGCAGGCGAATACCACAATGTCTTCTGTCCTGGAGACAATTGAGGAGTCATTCAATTATCTCTCAGGACAAAGGAAATCGCCAATACACATGTGGGGACAATAGGACAGACATCACTATTCAATACACAATGTCCCACCCTTTACAATACACACAGACATTTCAGAGACAAGACTCCATTATGCACATGGGGACACAGAACAAGCATTACTGTTAAAATACACCAGGTAAGACACATTACATTAAAACTATACATTTAACATATCCCCAGATAGCTCAGGTCTGAGCGCACATTATTAAGTGAATGGCGCTCAGACCACACGAACTACAGTTTAATCGCCATGGAGCCAAAGTCTTTACAGTCAGTTTCATACGAATGGGCTCCATGGGATTCCTATCTGAGGTATAACACATTCAACCAAAACTACCGAACCCCAGGCAGAAAAGCACGAATTAAGCTTTTCTGCAGGTAAAGATGTCTTTTAACAGGGGGCCATAGTCCAAAGGCAGCAGGCGAGCAACCAGGTTTCTCCAATGCAATGTGGCGAGATTGGTCTCGTCACATCTCTCCCCTTTTCCAAACAGACTAACAGGGTATCTGACCTCCTGCCGGTCAGTGCCCTTGTTAATCCAGCAGCCCACCCACAAAACACAATCAACAGCACAGCCCACCCACAATAAATAGTTACTGCAACTGGGTAGAGGAGAAGCTTGTCCATGTCCAGGTGCCTCACCACGGCTGTGCTGGAGTGCGGAGTGCGCTGACTTGGTGGGGTGCTGCATGGGCAGAGACCCGCGTCACTCTGCCCTGTTGCCAGCGCTACTGGGAGGGTAGCCTGGTTGAAGCCTGGTTGTTGGAGGGAGACCGACTGTCTCCCCTTTAGATATACCGTCCTGCTGCTGGAGACCGACTGTCTCCCCTTCGGTTACACAGCTCTGCTGCTGGGGAAAGGAGACTGAGCTCTCTATTCCCTGCCCATTAATGATCCGCCGCTGGGGAGAGGTGGTAGTAAGCTCCTCTCCCATACATACCTTCCTCCTCAGTGGAGGGAGACCGACTGTCTCTCCTCCCAATACAGAGTCCTGCTGCTGGAGAAAGGAGACTGGGCTCTCTATTCCCTGCTGGTTACTCTGCCGCTGGGGACTGGAGACCGGGCTCCCAATTCCCAACAAATAATACTGCCGCTGGGGAATGGAGACCGGGCTCCCAATTCCCGAAAAATCACGCTGCTGCTGTGGGGCAGGAACAACTACCTCTGCCCCTGTAGCTCAGCCTGCCGCTGGGG
This sequence comes from Bufotes viridis, assembly GCA_033119425.1. Classification (NCBI taxonomy): domain Eukaryota; kingdom Metazoa; phylum Chordata; class Amphibia; order Anura; family Bufonidae; genus Bufotes; species Bufotes viridis. Next base: position 10,532 of record JAKVIS010002498.1, on the reverse strand, counting down.
AATGGAGCTCAGGCTCCCAATTCCTGTAATATCTCCCGCTGGGGAATGGAGCTCAGGCTCCCAATTCCCTGCAATATCTCCCGCTGGGGAATGGAGCTCAGGCTCCCAATTCCCTGCAATATCTCCCGCTGGGGAATGGAGCTCAGGCTCCCAATTCCCTGCAATATCTCCAGCTGGGGAATGGAGCTCAGGCTCCCAATTCCCTGCAATACCGGTGGAGAGACCTCGGTCCCATCTCCACCTGCCGCCTGGGGTTCCTCCCAGTAAATTTCAATAATATCTTCCCAGCGGAATGGGTCTGGAACTGGATCTGTCACCTTGCTGTCCTGCTGAGCCTTCCCAATGGAGTGGAAGAGATCTCGGTAGTCCTGCTCCAGTTCCCACTCCAGGGTTGCTAGGTGAGCCAGGTCTTGCTCTACCTCATGGGGGTCATCCCCGTCATGCCTAGCCTCCCTCTCGTAGAAAATGTCCTGAAGTCTGTTCTGCGCAGGACTCCCGAAGTCAGGCTCTGCAAGGACTCCCATAACAAGCCAGAACCATCAAACTCCTCTCCCTCTGGCTTGTCATGCTCGGCTGTCCAGGGTATATACTGTGCCATATACCACCAGAGCGCCTGGTAGGCATTCTCCAGCCATAGCTCCTGCCATACCCGGTGCTCTAGTTCCTTCACCCATTCATCCAGGGGCTGCTCTCCCAGAAAGGGCATCCGCAGGGCCACTTGCTTCTGCCACCGCTGCTCTTCACTGGGGAGACTCTCACCCCGCTGGTATTGTACATTGTCCAGGGCCTGGTACCAGATGCCTTTCCTTAATGCATCCCGGCCATCCAGGTCCTCCTCCTCGTATGACACTGCTGGTTCCATTCTGGTGCTTTTAGGGTCGCTGTACTGGGACATGCGTTGCCCCCACTTGTAAATCAAGGAAATGGTGTCTCCTGTAGCTGTCCTTCTGGCTGTAGGAACGATCCCGCTGCTCGCCACCAATTGTAACGGACCGTTTCTGCAGACAAGGGGTAAAAACCGTTTAGGCGATCGGCCCCCTTTACAGAGATATAGGCACAGCTACTGCAGAACACCAAACTCCCGAACTGGATACAAAATAGCACTCCAACTCCCGTACTGGAACCTCCCAAATAGCTGCTAGCAGACGAACAGGAAAAGCAGACAATCAGCTTACACTCCTGGCAATCAGTCTCTAACAGCATACAGTGAATCCCCAAGAACGAGACGAGGCTCCGTATTGATGGTAAACAGGAATTCTCTCATTTATTAACGGCTACCTGCCTGGTATTTATCCAGGTCTCCCACCTGGTGGACACTCCCCTAGAGGACCAGAAGGAAGACTGCGACACGGGATACAGCAGCCAATCACACACATTGGGACAATACAGACACCCCCAGCATATCCCTCCCCTCTGCCTGTGATACCATCACCCTACATGGGTAATGCAATCATCACAGGCAGACGAATACACTAATGTCTTCTGTCCTGGAGACAATTGAGGAGTCATTCAATTATCTCTCAGGACAAAGGGAAATCGCCAATACACATGTGGGGACAATAGGACAGACATCACTATTCAATACACAATGTCCCACCCTTTACAATACACACAGACATTTCAGAGACAAGACTCCATTATGCACATGGGGACACAGAACAAGCATTACTGTTAAAATACACCAGGTAAGACACATTACATTAAAACTATACATTTAACATATCCCCAGATAGCTCAGGTCTGAGCGCACATTATTAAGTGAATGGCGCTCAGACCACACGAACTACAGTTTAATCGCCATGGAGCCAAAGTCTTTACAGTCAGTTTCATACGAATGGGCTCCATGGGATTCCTATCTGGGGTATAACACATTCAACCAAAACTACCGAACCCCAGGCAGAAAAGCACGAATTAAGCTTTTCTGCAGGTAAAAGATGTCTTTTAACAGGGGCCATAGTCCAAAGGCAGCAGGCGAGCAACCAGGTTTCTCCAATGCAATGTGGCGAGATTGGTCTCGTCACATCTCTCCCCTTTTCCAAACAGACTAACAGGGTATCTGACCTCCTGCCGGTCAGTGCCCTTGTTGAGTCCAGCAGCCCACCCACAAAACACAATCAACAGCACAGCCCACCCACAATAAATAGTTACTGCAACTGGGTAGAGGAGAAGCTTGTCCATGTCCAGGTGCCTCACCACGGCTGTGCTGGAGTGCGGGTACGCTGACTTGGTGGGGTGCTGCATGGGCAGAGACCGCGTCACTCTGCCCTGTTGCCAGCGCTACTGGGAGGGTAGCCTGGTTGAAGCCTGGTTGTTGGAGGGGAGACCGACTGTCTCCCCTTTAGATATACCGTCCTGCTGCTGGAGACCGACTGTCTCCCCTTCGGTTACACAGCTCTGCTGCTGGGGAAAGGAGACTGAGCTCTCTATTCCCTGCCCATTAATGATCCGCCGCTGGGGAGAGGTGGTAGTAAGCTCCTCTCCCATACATACCTTCCTCCTCAGTGGAGGGAGACCGACTGTCTCTCCTCCCAATACAGAGTCCTGCTGCTGGAGAAAGGAGACTGGGCTCTCTATTCCCTGCTGGTTACTCTGCCGCTGGGGACTGGAGACCGGGCTCCCAATTCCCAACAAATAATACTGCCGCTGGGGAATGGAGACCGGGCTCCCAATTCCCGAAAAATCACGCTGCTGCTGTGGGGCAGGAACAACTACCTCTGCCCCCTGTAGCTCAGCCTGCCGCTGGGGAATGGAGCTCAGGCTCCCAATTCCCTGCAATATCTCCCGCTGGGGAATGGAGCTCAGGCTCCCAATTCCCTGCAATATCTCCCGCTGGGGAATGGAGCTCAGGCTCCCAATTCCCTGCAATATCTCCCGCTGGGGAATGGAGCTCAGGCTCCCAATTCCCTGCAATACCGGTGGAGAGACCTCGGTCCCATCTCCACCTGCCGCCTGGGGTTCCTCCCAGTAAATTTCAATAATATCTTCCCAGCGGAATGGGTCTGGAACTGGATCTGTCACCTTGCTGTCCTGCTGAGCCTTCCCAATGGAGTGGAAGAGATCTCGGTAGTCCTGCTCCAGTTCCCACTCCAGGGTTGCTAGGTGAGCCAGGTCTTGCTCTACCTCATGGGGGTCATCCCCGTCATGCCTAGCCTCCCTCTCGTAGAAAATGTCCTGAAGTCTGTTCTGCGCAGGACTCCCGAAGTCAGGCTCTGCAAAGGACTCCCATAACAAGCCAGAACCATCAAACTCCTCTCCCTCTGGCTTGTCATGCTCGGCTGTCCAGGGTATATACTGTGCCATATACCACCAGAGCGCCTGGTAGGCATTCTCCAGCCATAGCTCCTGCCATACCCGGTGCTCTAGTTCCTTCACCCATTCATCCAGGGGCTGCTCTCCCAGAAAGGGCATCCGCAGGGCCACTTGCTTCTGCCACCGCTGCTCTTCACTGGGGAGACTCTCACCCCGCTGGTATTGTACATTGTCCAGGGCCTGGTACCAGATGCCTTTCCTTAATGCATCCCGGCCATCCAGGTCCTCCTCCTCGTATGACACTGCTGGTTCCATTCTGGTGCTTTTAGGGTCGCTGTACTGGGACATGCGTTGCCCCCACTTGTAAATCCAAGGAAATGGTGTCTCCTGTAGCTGTCCTTCTGGCTGTAGGAACGATCCCGCTGCTCGCCACCAATTGTAACGGACCGTTTCTGCAGACAAGGGGTAAAAACCGTTTAGGCGATCGGCCCCTTTACAGAGATATAGGCACAGCTACTGCAGAACACCAAACTCCCGAACTGGATACAAAATAGCACTCCAACTCCCGTACTGGAACCTCCCAAATAGCTGCTAGCAGACGAACAGGAAAAGCAGACAATCAGCTTACACTCCTGGCAATCAGTCTCTAACAGCATACAGTGAATCCCCCAAGAACGAGACGAGGCTCCGTATTGATGGTAAACAGGAATTCTCTCATTTATTAACGGCTACCTGCCTGGTATTTATCCAGGTCTCCCACCTGGTGGACACTCCCCTAGAGGACCAGAAGGAAGACTGCGACACGGGATACAGCAGCCAATCACACACATTGGGACAATACAGACACCCCCAGCATATCCCTCCCCTCTGCCTGTGATACCATCACCCTACATGGGTAATGCAATCATCACAGGCAGACGAATACACAATGTCTTCTGTCCTGGAGACAATTGAGGGGTCATTCAATTATCTCTCAGGACAAAGGGAAATCGCCAATACACATGTGGGGACAATAGGACAGACATCACTATTCAATACCCAATGTCCCACCCTTTACAATACACACAGACATTTCAGAGACAAGACTCCATTATGCACATGGGGACACAGAACAAGCATTACTGTTACAATACACCAGGTAAGACACATTACATTAAAACTATACATTTAACATATCCCCAGATAGCTCAGGTCTGAGCGCACATTATTAAGTGAATGGCGCTCAGACCACACGAATACAGTTTAATCGCCATGGAGCCAAAGTCTTTACAGTCAGTTTCATACGAATGGGCTCCATGGGATTCCTATCTGGGGTATAACACATTCAACCAAAACTACCGAACCCCAGGCAGAAAAGCACGAATTAAGCTTTTCTGCAGGTAAAAAAAGATGTCTTTTAACAGGGGGCCATAGTCCAAAGGCAGCAGGCGAGCAACCAGGTTTCTCCAATGCAATGTGGCGAGATTGGTCTCGTCACAACTGCAAATCAAAATGGCTGCCTCCAGAAAATCAATATGGCAGCCTCCATAAAAATTTCAATAGACGGAACACTGAGCGTGTCAGAATGGAACCCTTCAGCATACATGGATGATGACATCACAATAGACCCTTGCTGTTTTCCTTCCTGGCAGCAGCCATGATGCTTCATTCTTCAGTCAGGTGTGGATCCATGCACCTCAACAGGTAAGGGCACGTTTTTGTGTGCGTCAAACGAAGGTGTCAGATTATGAAAGATTTGTTTGAGGGAAATAGTGGCGCTTCTGTGCAGATTGGAATACTGTCCAGCGTCTATTAGCAAGCCCAGAACACAAAAGCCTTCTTAACTGTTCCTGATGGTATGGAAAACTGAACTCTTAGATTAACCCTCGTTACTCGCTTTCTCAACACAGGAATATAAAGCGGCCACCGAGAAAGCTAAGAGATTTTCTGTTTCTTGCTTTTTGGCCGCTGAAATGCAGGTGCAGTTCAGCTTAGCTTCTGAAACTCACCACCTCTCATGATATACCATACCTTTTATGCATTTTTGGAGTTGGCAGAATGAGGATGCACTAGCCTGTCCAATCAAAGTTCTGTGCTAGAACTAAATTAACTTAGCACCTCTGTAACTGAGCTACATGCTGCAGGAATCCAAAAGCAGATTCCAACCCAGTATTTTAATGCAGCTATAGTGAAAAGTGCTCATAAACTAGGTTTTCTCCTTGCTGACTTCTGTGGTTGCAATCCAATCCCTTTCCAACATTTCTTATTCATTGAAATGACAGCTGTGTTTAACTGCAAATCAAAATGGCAGCCTCCAGAAAATAAATATGGCAGCCTCCATAAAAATTTCAATAGACAGAACACTGAGCGTGTCACAATGGAACCCTTCAGCATACATGGATGATGACATCACAATAGACCCTTGCTGTTTTCCTCCCTGGCAGCAGCCATGATGTTTCATTCTTCAGTCAGGTGTGGATCCATGCACCTCAACAGGTAAGGGCACCAATCAACAGGTAAGGGCACGTTTTTGTGTGTGTCAAACGAAGGTCTCAGCTTATGAAAGATTTGTTTGAGGGAACAAGTGGCGCTTCTGTGCAGATTGGAATACTGTCCAGCATCTATTAGCAAGCCCAGAACACAAAAGCCTTCTTAACTGTTCCTGATGGTATGGAAAACTGAACTCTTAGATTAACCTTCGTTACTCGCTTTCTCAACACAGGATTATAAAGCGGCCACCGACAAAGCTAAGCCTTTTCTGTTTCTTGCTTTTTGGCCGCTGGAATGCAGGTGCAGTTCAGCTTAGCTTCTGCAACTCACCACCTCTCATGAGATACCATACCTTTTATGCATTTTTGGAGTTGGCAGAATGAGGATGCACCAGCCTATCCAATCAAAGTTCTGTGCTTGCACTAAATTAACTTAGCACCTCTGTAACTGAGCTACATGCTGCAGGAATCCAAAAGCAGATTCCAACCCAGTATTTTAATGCAGCTATAGTGAAAAGTGCTCATAAACTAGGTTTTCTCCTTGCTGACTTCTGTGGTTGCAATCCAAACCCTTGCCAACATTTCTTATTCATTGAAATGACAACTGTGTTTAACTGCAAATCAAAATGGCTGCCTCCAGAAAATCAATATGGCAGCCTCCATAAAAAAATTCAATAGACTGAACACTGAGCGTGTCACAATGGAACCCTTCAGCATACATGGATGATGACATCACAATAGACCCTTGCTGTTTTCCTCCCTGGCAGCAGCCATGATGCTTCATTCTTCAGTCAGGTGTGGATCCATGCACCTCAACAGGTATGGTCACCAATCAACAGGTAAGGGCATGTTTTTGTGTGCGTCAAACGAAGGTGTCAGATTAAGAAAGATATGTTTGAGGGAACTAGTGGCGCTTCTGTGCAGATTGGAATACTGTCCAGCATCTATTAGCAAGCCCAGAACACAAAAGCCTTCTTAACTGTTCCTGATGGTAAGGAAAACTGAACTCTTAAATTAACCCTCGTTACTCGCTTTCTCAACACAGGAATATAAAGCGGCCACCGACAAAGCTAAGCCTTTTCTGTTTCTTGCTTTTTGGCCGCTGAAATGCAGGTGCAGTTCAGCTTAGCTTCTGCAACTCACCACCTCTCATGATATACCATACCTTTTATGCATTTTTGGAGTTGGCAGAATGAGGATGCACCACCCTGTCCAATCAAAGTTCTGTGCTAGAAATAAATGAACTTAGCACCTCTGTAACTGAGCTACATGCTGCAGGAATCAAAAAGTAGATTCCAAACCAGTATTTTAATGCAGCTATAGTGAAAAGTGCTCATAAACTAGTTTTTCTCCTTGCTGACTTCTGTGGTTGCAATACAAACCTTTGCCAACATTTCTTATTCATTGAAATGACAACTGTGTTTAACTGCAAATCAAAATGGCTGCCTCCAGAAAATCAATATGGCAGCCTCCATAAAAATTTCAATAGACGGAACACTGAGCGTGTCACAATGGAACCCTTCAGCATACATGGATGATGACATCACAATAGACCCTTGCTGTTTTCCTCCCTGGCAGCAGCCATGATGCTTCATTCTTCAGTCAGGTGTGGATCCATGCACCTCAACAGGTAAGGGCACCAATCAACAGGTAAGGGCACGTTTTTGTGTGCGTCAAACGAAGGTGTCAGATTATGAAAGATTTGTTTGAGGGAACTAGTGGCGCTTCTGTGCAGATTGGAATACTGTCCAGTGTCTATTAGCAAGCCCAGAACACAAAAGCCTTCTTAACTGTTCCTGATGGTATGGAAAACTGAACTCTTAGATTAACCCTCGTTACTCGCTTTCTCAACACAGGATTATAAAGCGGCCACCGACAAAGCTAAGCCTTTTCTGTTTCTTGCTTTTTGGCCGCTGAAATGCAGGTGCAGTTCAGCTTAGCTTCTGCAACTCACCACCTCTCATGAGATACCATACCTTTTATGCATTTTTGGAGTTGGCAGAATGAGGATGCACCAGCCTGTCCAATCAAAGTTCTGTGCTAGCACTAAATGAACTTAGCACCTCTGTAACTGAGCTACATGCTGCAAGTATTGAAAAGTAGATTCCAACCCAGTATTTTAATGCAGCTATAGTGAAAAGTGCTCATAAACTAGTTTTTCTCCTTGCTGACTTCTGTGGTTGCAATACAAACCCTTGCCAACATTTCTTATTCATTGAAATGACAACTGTGTTTAACTGCAAATCAAAATGGCTGCCTCCAGAAAATCAATATGGCAGCCTCCATAAAAATTTCAATAGACGGAACACTGAGCGTGTCACAATGGAACCCTTCAGCATACATGGATGATGACATCACAATAGACCCTTGCTGTTTTCCTCCCTGGCAGCAGCCATGATGCTTCATTCTTCAGTCAGGTGTGGATCCATGCACCTCAACAGGTAAGGGCACCAATCAACAGGTAAGGGCACGTTTTTGTGTGCGCCAAACGAAGGTGTCAGATTATGAAAGATTTGTTTGAGGGAACTAGTGGCGCTTCTGTGCAGATTGGAATACTGTCCAGTGTCTATTAGCAAGCCCAGAACACAAAAGCCTTCTTAACTGTTCCTGATGGTATGGAAAAGTGAACTCTTAGATTAACCCTCGTTACTCGCTTTCTCAACACAGGATTATAAAGCGGCCACTGACAAAGCTAAGCCTTTTCTGTTTCTTGCTTTTTGGCCGCTGAAATGCAGGTGCAGTTAAGCTTAGCTTCTGCAACTCACCACATCTCATGAGATACCATACCTTTTATGCATTTTTGGAGTTGGCAGAATGAGGATGCACCAGCCTGTCCAATCAAAGTTCTGTGCTAGCACTAAATTACCTTAGCACCTCTGTAACTGAGCTACATGCTGCAGGAATCGAAAAGCAGATTCCAACCCAGTATTTTAATGCAGCTATAGTGAAAAGTGCTCATAAACTAGGTTTTCTCCTTGCTGACTTCTGTGGTTGCAATACAATCCCTTGCCAACATTTCTTATTCATTGAAATGACAGCTGTGTTTAACTGCAAATCAAAATGGCTGCCTCCAGAAAATCAATATGGCAGCCTCCATAAAAATTTCAATAGACGGAACACTGAGCGTGTCACAATGGAACCCTTCAGCATACATGGATGATGACATCACAATGGACCCTTGCTGTTTTCCTCCCTGGCAGCAGCCATGATGCTTCATTCTTCAGTCAGGTGTGGATCCATGCACCTCAACAGGTAAGGTCACCAATCAACAGGTAAGGGCATGTTTTTGTGTGCGTCAAACGAAGGTGTCATGATTATGAAAGATTTGTTTGAGGGAACTAGTGGCGCTTCTGTGCAGATTGGAATACTGTCCAGCATCTATTAGCAAGCCCAGAACACAAAAGCCTTCTTAACTGTTCCTGATGGTATGGAAAACTGAACTCTTAGATTAACCCTCGTTACTCGCTTTCTCAACACAGGAATATAAAGCGGCCACCGACAAAGCTAAGCCTTTTCTGTTTCTTGCTTTTTGGCCGCTGAAATGCAGGTGCAGTTCAGCTTAGCTTCTGAAACTCACCACCTCTCATGATATACCATACCTTTTATGCATTTTTGGAGTTGGCAGAATGAGGATGCACCAGCCTGTCCAATCAAAGTTCTGTGCTAGAACTAAATTAACTTAGCACCTCTGTAACTGAGCTACATGCTGCAGGAATCGAAAAGTAGATTCCAACCCAGTATTTTAATGCAGCTATAGTGAAAAGAGCTCATAAACTAGGTTTTCTCCTTGCTGACTTCTGTGGTTGCAATACAATCCCTTTCCAACATTTCTTATTCATTGAAATGACAGCTGTGTTTAACTGCAAATCAAAATGGCAGCCTCCAGAAAATAAATATGGCAGCCTCCATAAAAATTTCAATAGACAGAACACTGAGCGTGTCACAATGGAACCCTTCAGCATACATGGATGATGACATCACAATGGACCCTTGCTGTTTTCCTCCCTAGCAGCAGCCATGATGCTTCATTCTTCAGTCAGGTGTGGATCCATGCACCTCAACAGGTAAGGGCACCAATCAACAGGTAAGGGCACGTTTTTGTGTGCGTCAAACGAAGGTGTCAGATTATGAAAGATTTGTTTGAGGGAACTAGTGGCGCTTCTGTGCAGATTGGAATACTGTCCAGCATCTATTAGCAAGCCCAGAACACAAAAGCCTTCTTAACTGTTCCTGATGGTATGGAAAACTGAACTCTTAGATTAACCCTCGTTACTCGCTTTCTCAACACAGGAATATAAAGCGGCCACCGACAAAGCTAAGCCTTTTCTGTTTCTTGCTTTTTGGCCGCTGAAATGCAGGTGCAGTTCAGCTTAGCTTCTGCAACTCACCACCTCTCATGAGATACCATACCTTTTATGCATTTTTGGAGTTGGCAGAATGAGGATGCACCAGCCTGTCCAATCAAAGTTCTGTGCTAGCACTAAATTAACTTAGCACCTCTGTAACTGAGCTACATGCTGCAGGAATCAAAAGCAGATTCCAACCCAGTATTTTAATGCAGCTATAGTGAAAAGTGCTCATAAACTAGGTTTTCTCCTTGCTGACTTCTGTGGTTGCAATACAAACCCTTGCCAACATTTCTTATTCATTGAAATGACAACTGTGTTTAACTGCAAATCAAAATGGCTGCCTCCAGAAAATCAATATGGCAGCCTCCATAAAAATTTCAATAGACGGAACACTGAGCGTGTCACAATGGAACCCTTCAGCATACATGGATGATGACATCACAATGGACCCTTGCTGTTTTCCTCC
>JAKVIS010002497.1:0-22518 GCA_033119425.1 Bufotes viridis | reverse complement strand
CCGAGCAGCAAACAGAGGATGTGCCACCGACACCACCACCACCACCGCCACCGTCACCTAGCGTCTCCACTATTTCACACAGCAGCGTTCAGCTCTCCATCTCTCAAACCTTTGAGAGGAAGCGCAAATTCCCACCTAGTCACCCTCGAGCCCTTGGCCTGAATGCCAGCATTTCTAAACTACTGGCCTTTGAAATGCTGTCATTCAGGCTGGTGGACACAGACAGCTTCAAACAGCTGATGGCCATGGCTGTCCCCCAGTATGTGGTTCCCAGCCGCTACTACTTCTCCAAGACAGCCGTGCCTTCCCTGCACATGCAAGTGTCCGATAAAATCAAGTGTGCACTGCGCAACGCCATTTGTGGCAAGGTCCACCTAACCACAGATACGTGGACCAGTAAGCACGGCCAGGGACGGAATATCTCCCTAACTGCACACTGGGTAAATGTAATGGCGGCTGGGCCCCAGGCGGAGAGTTCCTTGGCGCACGTCCTTCCGCCGCCAAGGATCACAGGGCATCATTCTTTGCCTCCTGTAGCCTCCTCCTCCTACTCGGCTTCCTCCTCCTCTGCTTCCACCAGCTCATCCCGTCAGCCACACACCTTCACCACCAACTTCAGCACAGCCCGGGGTAAACGCCAGCAGGCCATTCTGAAACTCATATGTTTGGGGGACAGGCCCCACGCCGCGCAGGAGTTGTGGCGGGGTATTGAACAACAGACCGACCAGTGGTTGCTGCCAGTGGGCCTCAAGCCCGGCCTGGTGGTGTGCGATAATGGGCGAAATCTCGTGGCAGCTCTGGGACTAGCCGGTTTGACGCACATCCCTTGCCTGGCGCATGTGCTGAATTTGTTGGTGCAAAAGTTCATTCAAACTACCCAGACATGTCAGAGCTGCTGCATAAAGTGCGGGCCGTCTGTGCGCGCTTCCGGCGTTCACATCCTGCCGCTGCTCGCCTGTCAGCGCTACAGCGGAACTTCGGCCTTCCCGCTCACCGCCTAATATGCGACGTGCCCGCCCGGTGGAACTCCACCTTGCACATGCTGGAGAGACTGTGCAAGCAGCAGCAGGCCATAGTGGAGTTTCAGCTGCAGCACGCACGGGTCAGTCGCACTGCGGAACAGCACCACTTCACCACGAATGATTGGGCCACCATGCGAGACCTGTGTGCCCTGTTGCGCTGTTTCGAGTACGCCACCAACATGGCCAGTGGCGATGCCACTGTTAGCAGCGTGACAATACCAATTCTATGTCTCCTAGAGAAAACGCTTAGGGCGATGATGGAAGAGGAGGTGGGCCAGGAGGAGGAGGAGGAGGATGACGGGTCGTTTTTAGCACTTTCAGGCCAGTCTGTTAGAAGTGGCTCAGAGGGAGGTTTTTTGCAACAGCAGAGGGCAGGTACAAATGTGGCCAGCCAGGGACCACTACTGGAGGACGAGGAGGATGAGGAGGAGGATGAGGATGAAGCAGGTTCACAGCGGGGTGGCACCCAGCACAGCGCAGGCACATCCCTGGTGCGTGGCTGGGGGGATACAGAGGATGATGACGATACGCCTCCCGCAGAGGACAGCTTGTCCTTACCTCTGGGGAGCCTGGCACACATGAGCGATTACATGCTGCAGTGCCTGCGCAATGACAGCAGAGTTGCCCACATTTTAACGTGTGCTGACTACTGGGTGGCCACCCTGCTGGATCCACGGTACAAAGACAATGTCCCCACTTTACTTCCTGCACTGGAGCGTGATAGGAAGATGCGCGAGTACTAGCGCACGCTGGTAGACGCGCTCCTGAGAGCATTCCCAACTGTCACAGGGGAACAGGTGGAAGGCCAAGGCCAAGGCAGAAGAGGAGCTAGAGGTCGCCCACGCAGCAGTGTCATGGCCAGCTCCTCTGAGGGCAGGGTTAGCATGGCAGAAATGTGGAAAACATTTCACTAACATGGTTGAACAGTACGTCTGCACACAACTCCACGTACTGACGGATGGTTCGGCCCCATTCAACTTCTGGGTTTCCAAATTGTCCACGTGGCCAGAATTAGCATGTTATTCCTTGGAGGTGCTGTCCTGCCCGGCGGCCAGCGTTTTATCTGAACGTGTAATCAGCACGGCAGGGGGCGTCATTACTGACAAACGCAGCCGCCTGTCCGCAGCCAACGTGGACAAGCTGACGTTTATAAAAATGAACCAGGCATGGATACCACAAGACCTGACCCTCCCTTGTGCAGAGTTGTCCTTAATAACTGCCTTAAACCATGTTGTCTTGTACTCCTGGCCACTTCTTCATTGAAAAATAAATTTTTAAAATTAACTAGGATCTTGGGGTGCAACCCAGAGTTGAATGAACCTTCCCTCTGTCTGGGTGCCGGGGCCAAAGTACATGAAAGTGTCCTTCTCCTATGCTGGGTGATATGAATGTTATACTTGTGCTGTCTGACATGTCTCCTTTGTGTGGGTGCAGGGGGCCAAAGTCACTGAAAGCGGCCTTCTCCTGTGGTGGGTGATCTAAATGCCTGATTCTCTGCTGTGGGACCTCTCTCCTCTTTCTGGGTACAGGGGTCAAAGAAACAAAAGGTGGCCTACTCCTGTGGTGGTTGACATGATGCCTGATTCTCTGCTGTGGGACCTCTCTCCTCCGTGTGGCTGCAGGGGTCAAGGTCTCTAAAAGTGGCCTTCTCCTGTGGTGGTTGATGTAAAACTGATGCTTGTGCTATCTGACCTGTCTCCTCTGTGTCGGTGCTAAGGCCTAAGTCACTGAAAGCGGCCTTCTCCTGTGCTGGCTGATATAAATGCCTGAATCTCTGCTGTGGGACCTCTCTCCTCCGTGTGGCTGCAGGGGTCAAAGTCTCTAAAAGTGCCCTTCTCCTGTGGTGGTTGATGTAAAACTGATGCTTGTGCTATCTGACCTGTCTCCTCTGTGTCGGTGCTAAGGCCTAAGTAACTAAATGGTGGCCTTCTCCTGAGGTGGTTGATATGATGCCTGATTATGTGCTGTGGGACCTCTCTCCTCTTTCTGGGTGCAGGGGTCAAATTAACTAAAGGTGGCCTACTCCTGTGGTGGGTGATCTATAAAACTGATGCTTGCGCTATCTGACCTGTCTCCTCTGTCTCGTTGCTAAGGCCTAACTCACTGAAAGTGGCCTTGTCATGTGCTGGGTGATATAAATGTTATACTTGTGCCATCTGACATGGTTGCCGGGGTCCCATTAAATGGTGGCCTACTCCTGTGGTGGGTGATCTAAATGCCTGATTCTCTGCTGTGAAACATCTCTCCTCCGTCTGGGTGCTGGGGTCAAAGTCTCTAAAAGTGGCCTTCTCTTGTGCTGGGTGATGTAAAACTGATGCTTGTACCATCTGACATGGTTGCCGGGGTCCCATTAAATGATGGCCTACTCCTGTGGTGGGTGATCTAAATGCCTGATTCTCTGCTGTGAAACCTTTCTCCTCCGTCTGGGTGCAGGGGTCAAAGTCTCTCAAAGTCGCATTCTCCTGTGCTGGTGTAACAGGGTTAAATTCAGACCTCCCAACAGCACAAAAACATAAGGCTGTCACTAGAGGGAGCTCTAACATGATTACACTGGTTGAGGAGAGTTAGGGCCTGATACTAATATTAAAGTTGGACATCAACTGAGCTACATGCTTGTGTCTCTCCTCTGTTAAAACAGGTTAGTGTTATAACTATAGATGGAATATAATTGTTGTTATGTTAACCTATAAGGTTATCTATTTTCTCTTCTGTATATTATTACAAGTGAGATATTAAAGTTGGACATCAACTGAGCTACATGCTTGTGTCTCTCCTCTGTTAAAACAGACACTGTTGGCTGCATCGTGAAAGTAGTCTGCACTACCACCACGAACTCGGGTAACACTGGGTTATATAAATGTTATACTTGTGCCATCTGACATGGTTGCCGGGGTCCCATTAAATGTTGGCCTACTCCTGTGGTGGGTGATCTAAATGCCTGATTCTCTGCTGTGAAACATCTCTCCTCCGTCTGGGTGCAGGGGTCAAAATCTCTAAAAGTGGCCTTCTCTTGTGCTGGGTGATGTAAAACTGATGCTTGTACCATCTGACATGGTTGCCGGGGTCCCATTAAATGATGGCCTATTCCTGTGGTGGGTGATCTAAATGCCTGATTCTCTGCTGTGAAACCTCTCTCCTCCGTCTGGGTGCAGGGTCAAAGTCTCTCAAAGTCGCCTTCTCCTGTGCTGGGTGATATAAATGTTATACTTGTGCCATCTGACATGGTTGCCGGGGTCCCATTAAATGTTGGCCTACTCCTGTGGTGGGTGATCTAAATGCCTGATTCTCTGCTGTGAAACATCTCTCCTCCGTCTGGGTGCAGGGGTCAAAATCTCTAAAAGTGGCCTTCTCTTGTGCTGGGTGATGTAAAACTGATGCTTGTACCATCTGACATGGTTGCCGGGGTCCCATTAAATGATGGCCTATTCCTGTGGTGGGTGATCTAAATGCCTGATTCTCTGCTGTGAAACCTCTCTCCTCCGTCTGGGTGCAGAGGTCAAAGTCTCTCAAAGTCGCCTTCTCCTGTGCTGGGTGATATAAATGTTATACTTGTGCCATCTGACATGGTTGCCGGGGTCCCATTAAATGGTGGCCTACTCCTGTGGTGGGTGATCTAAATGCCTGATTCTCTGTAAAACCTCTCTCCTCCGTCTGGGTGCAGGGGTCAAAGTCTCTCAAAGTCGCCTTCTCCTGTGCTGGGTGATATAAATGTTATACTTGTGCCATCTGACATGGTTGCCGGGGTCCCATTAAATGGTGGCCTACTCCTGTGGTGGGTGATCTAAATGCCTGATTCTCTGCTGTGAAAACCTCTCTTCTCCGTCTGGGTGCTGTGAAACCTATCTCCTCCGTCTGGGTGCAGGGGTCAAAGTCTCTAAAAGTGGTCTTCTCTTGTGCTGGGTGATGAAAAACTGATGCTTGTACCATCTGACATGGGTGCAGGGGTCAAATTAACTAAATGGTGGCCTACTCCTGTGGTGGGTGATATGATGCCTGAATATGTGCTGTGGGGCCTCTCTCCTCTTTCTGGGTGCAGGGGTCAAAGTAACTAAAAGTGGCCTTCTCCTGTGCTGGATGGTATAAATGTAATGCTTGTGCTATCTGACATGTCTCCTCTGTCTGGGTGCTAAGGCCTAAGTCACTGAAAGTGGCCTTCTCCTGTGGTGGTTGATATGATGCCAGATTCTCTGCTGTGGGACCTCTCTCCTTTGTCTGGATGCTGGGGTCGAAATAATAGTAAGCGACCTTCTCCATTGGTGGGTGATTTGAAGCCTGATTCTGTGCTATGGGACCTAACTCCAATTAATATTGGTTAATTTTTATTTATTTTATGTTAAGTCATCATTTCCCTATCTACATTTGTTTGCAGGGATTTACCTACATTTTGCTGCCTTTTGCAGCCCTCTAGCCCTTTCCGGGAGTCTTTACAGCCTTTTTAGTGCCCAAAAGTTCGGGTCTCCATTGACTTCTATGGGTTCGGGTTCGGGATGAAGTTCGGGTTGAGTTCGGATCACGAACCCGACATTTTCCGAAGTTCGGCCGAACCTCTCGAATCCGAACTTCCAGGTGTTCGCTCAACTCTAGGTTTAGGCCATCCATCCATGGTGCAATATTACTGCCTGATAAAATAGACACAGTAATGGGCACAGCTGGGAGGTTTCTGCTCCAACTATTTGTCTTACAGCCAGACACATGACAGTAAGAAGGAGGAGGGAGGACATTGTTAAGCTCCTGGGAAATAGACAGATGTTTCTTTATATATTTCTGCAGTTTTCATTTAGTATGAGACAAAATGGGACCAATGGAAAGGATGAAATAAAGGGAGGAATGGCTGGATTTTTTTAGTGCATTTTGTGTTTAGTAATGTTTTAATGAAAAACAAAATTGTAAGGCTTGATTCATACAGACAGATATTGGTGCAACTGTATCTATAGGCATACTTTTTTGGGATGTAATAGTGTAGTATTATACTATTTCATACAGAGGCAGTTATTTTTACAATACGATCCTATGGATGACAAATACCACTGTATAAATATATAAAAATGTGATTCATTTCACCAATTTATAGATTATATTAAGCTTTTTATAGTTCCATTATTGTTTAAATGGGGTTTTACAAGATTTTACATTGATGTTTTATCCTTTGGGCAGGCTATGCTGTTACTTGGTGACTCCTGGACCCCTCGATCAGCAAAATAAAGAAACGGTAGTATTAGTTGGAATGCTACCGTTCCTTCACTACAGTTTCTAGCACAGTGACATTCCACCGACTGTGACTCTCCCTAATACTACAGCTCAGTCCCACTCAGCCATACACTTAAATGGGATACGAAGCAATATCAGATCCTCCAGCCACACTCTCTCATGTAGACATGACTGTGCTAAGTACTACAGCAAATGGGTTGTAGCACAGCCTTATGTTCTAATTGGTGGAGGCCCGGGGGTCAGACCCTCCATTATATATTGTGGCCTATCCTAATGATAGGCCAACAAAATAAAAATCCCGCAAAACACCTTTAATATCTTTATTCTCTATTGTGCATTTTCCAGATTCTGACTTCCACAGTCTACTTTCCAGATTCCAAAATATTAAAAATTATCCATGCTATTTCTGCTTGAGAAGGGTTACATGCCATTATTTGAAAAACCAACAGTTTGCAAAAATATGACACATATTAGATGTGGGAATGCTTTTAAAATTCCCATCATTTTCATATCAATGAAAAGATTTTTATACTGATACTAAAAGGATTAGAATCTGTCAGGCAATTTCATTTGCCTGTAAAAATAAAAAGTATGGCATCAATCACAGAATAAAGACTTTTTGTAATCTTTGTAGTAAATGTGTTTGCCAATTTGTATATGAAATGTAAGACAAATTACAAGGAAATTACTACTCTAGGGATTATTTTAATATTTTTGCTTCTTGAGGTAAGAAGTGACATGGTGTTTCCTCTATCATTTATTTAAGCAGCTGAGTTTTAGTAAGTTCACGCAAAGTTTTTTTCTCGCGTTTTTGAGAGTTTTTGTGGTTTTTGTTGCCTTTTTTTGGGGCAGGGCATGAAAGGACACATGGGACAAACACGGGACAAACACAGGACAAACAAGCAATTTTGGAGTGGCGTTTTTCTCCCTTGCTTTGCATTTTGGGGCCCATGGCATTTTTCCAAATTGCATCATTTCAGGGTCTGGGGCCTGTCTCCAACAGACAGTCAGGGCCGGCTCCGGGTTCATGTGGGCCCTTGGGTGATAAATACTAGTGGGCCCCCTTTAGACATTTTTTTACATTTATATGTCCCCCTGTGGATTCCACATGGTATAATGACCCCCAGTGGCCCCACACACAGTATAATGACCACTAGTGGCCCTTCACACAGTATAATGACCCCACAGTGGCCCTCCATTCAGAATAATAAGCCCCAGTCGCCCCCTCCCATTCAGAATAATGATCCCTAGTGGTTCCCACACTGGGGGTTTTACTGTATAGAGAGGGCACTGGGGGTAATTTTACTGTATAGTGGTCACTGGGGTATATTTACTTATATTGAATGGTGGCTCTGGGGGTCATTATACTGTGTAAGGGGCCCTCACAGTATAATGAGCCCCAGTGCCCCCCACACAGTATAATGACCCCACAGTGGCCCTCCATTCAGAATAATGTCCCCCAGTCGCCCTCTATTAAGAATAATGACCCCCAGTTGCCCCCACACTGGGGGTTTTACTGTGTGTAGGGGGCACTGGGGCTCATTATACTGAATGGCGGGTCAGTGGGGATCATTATGCTAAATGGATTCACTGGGGGTCATTATACTGTGTGAGGGACCCTCACAATGTTATGACCCCCCCAGTGGCCCCCTCACATACCTATTATTGCTGGAGCAGGGTATAAGTGGGCACAATACAGGGTGAGGGGCACAGTACAGGGTGGGGGCACAGTCACATGACCCTGTGATGTTAGAAGGTCCTTATGGTGCATGCGGTTTAGACACCACCACAATGAGAGTCAGAGGAGTGCCACAGGGGCACACAGCAAGTAGGTGGAAGGGGGCTCTGAGGGGGGTTCATATAAGAAGTACTGGCAGGTCTGTGCAGGGCAGCAATATGAGCTTTGGATACATGAGGGAGGAAATGAGACAGCAGGGACTCCTGAGATAGGACAGGATATTGGGGAGGGGCAAATTGTTTTAATTAAGCAGTAAAACAAATAGCATGAATCTGCTTGTCTACTAAAACATCCAGCAGCATCTGGAAGAGTTGCCTTCCCACAGACAAAAGGCAGTCACAGTGCAGACTCACTACTCACTGAGAAACTGTGTTGAGGCTTCTACTCCAGCCCTGTGATCTTCTCTCCTTACTGTCCTCAGGCAGCACGTGTAGAGGGCGTGTCTGAGTCTCTGCAGCAGCCTCATTTGACTATCAGAGGGCCCTCCAGAAGGGGTACTGCATAAGTGAAATTACAGCAGCTCCAGCAATGAGTTCTTCCATCGGTATTGATGGAAGTGCTCATAGCAGCTCAGTGGACCCCGCCAGAAGCAGTGGGCCCCAGCAGCTGCCCGATCATGCCGGGTGCTAGCACCAGGAATGTAGACAGTGTAATGTGTAATGTGTCTTGGCATGTTGTAATGGAGGAGCAGGGATTTAAGAGAAGACATTACAAGTAGAGTTGAGCGGACACCTGGAAGTTCAGGTTCAACGGGTTCGGCCGAACTTCACAAAAAGTTCAGGTTCGGGATCCGAACTTAACCCGAACTTGACCCCGAACCCCATTGAAGTCAATGAGGACCCAAACTTTTAGGCACTAAAATGGCTGTAAAAAAGTCCTGGAAAGGGCTAGAGGGATGCAAAAGGCAGCAAAATTTGGGTAAGTGCCCTGCAAACAAACTAAAAATTAAATAAAATAAATCAAAATCTTGATCTAGGAGGAGGAAATGGATGTGGAGTAGGAGGTTGAGGAGGCGTCAGGTGGGAATGCCATCAGCAGTGCGTCTACCAGCGTGCATTTGTAGTCACACATCTTTTGATCATTAACAGATGTTTTACCAAATTTGGTTCCCTGTCAGCAATGCACAGCAGGGGTTTTTTAGCGGCAAAATGAGGTTCATATCACCCACCATTGGAACAGACGATTTTTAAAAATGTAGGCCTCTGGCACCCAGGCAGGAGGGGTTAATTCACAGAAAAATGGGGTTCATGTTACCCACCAATGGAACATGTGATTTTTAAAAATGTAGGCCCCTGGCATCCAGGCAGAGCAGAAGTTTTTCACCGGCAAAACTGACTTGATGTCACGCACCAATAGAACAGACGATTTTCAAAAATTTAGGCCCCTGGCACCCAGGCAGAGGAGGGGTTTATTCATGGCAGAACAGGGTTCATGTCACCCACCAATGGAACAGGCAATTTTTAGAAATGTAGGCCCCTGGCATCCAGGCAGAGGAGGGGTTTGTTCACGGAAAAACAGGGTTCATGTCACCCACCAATGGAACAGGCGATTTTTAAAAATGTAGGCCCCTGGCACCCAGACAGAGGGGTGGTTAATTCACGGCAAAACAGGGTTAATGTCGACCACCAATAGAACAGGCGATTTTTTGAAATTTAGGTCCCTGTCACCTATGCAGAGAAGGGTTTATTCACGGCAAAACGGGGTTCATATCACCCACCAATGGAACAGGCGATTTTTAGAAATGTAGACCCCTGGCACCCAGGCAGAGGAGGGGTTAATCCACGGCAAAACGGGGTTCATGTTACCCACCAATGGAACAGGCGAATTTTAAAAATGTAGGCCCCTGGCACCCAGGCAGAGGAGGGGTTTATTCATGGCAAAAATGGTAATATTTCACCCAACAATTTAAAAGAAGATTTTCCGCATTTTCGGTCAGTGTCACTTATGCAGAGCAGGGGTTTGTACCCGGCAAAAATTGTAATTTTGCACCCAACAATTTAAGAGAAGATTTTTCTAATTTTCAGTCCCTGTCACCTATGCAGTGCAGGGTTACTTGACAGCAAAAAACTGGAATATGTCAACCCCTGAATTCCCAGACGGATTAACTATATTATTGTCCCCGGCACATATGCAGCGCAGGCAACAAAGGTAATTCCTGGCCTTAAAAAATATGATTTTTCCACCACCCATGAATAACATGGATTTAAGTGGTATATTTTGGGGTGTAGGACCTCATCATTCGCAACATCATCTTCTACCCAGTCTTCACCCCTGCCCTCTTTATCGGTCTGCACACCGCAGAAAGCCGCAGCAGTTTGCACCTGTGTTTCATCATCATCAGAGACATGCTGTGGTGGTCTTCCCATGTCCTCATCCTCAAACCTAAGTGGTTGGGCATCCGTGCACTCAATCGTTTCCACTTCTGGGGCAGGGCTTTGGTTATGGCCCAGCAAAGAAATCAAAAAGCATAAGAGACTGCTGCATGACTTGGGGCTAAGATTGCTTGGCTGATTTGCAAGGGGGTGAGGTGAATGACTGATGGGCATGGGCTGCAGGTGCCAACTCTGAGCTTTTAGCAGTGGGAGACAATGTTAAGGTACTGGAAGCACTGTCAGCCACCCAATCTACTAGTGCCTGTACTTGTTCTGGCCTCACCATTCGTAGAGTTGCATTTGGGCCTATCAAATATCGCTGCAGGTTCTGTCGCCTACGCACACCTGAGGAAGGTGTTTCACTTGGACCTGTAGTTGGGGCTGAACGGCCACGTCCTCTCCCAGCAACAGGAGCTCCACCAACACCACCACGACCATGGCTACGTCCCTTTTTTGATGTTCTCCTCATTATTTGCGTTCACCCACCAAACTAACAGATGGTTTATCTCCTGTGTTAATTTAACTGCCAATAGTCAACAATTGTGTTCACTTACAGTAATGCAGTGCCCGTGTCATAAACAGAATACATTTCTTTAGGTCACACAACAGTGTAACGGAGCAATTCAATATAATTTCTTCACTATCACCAAAAGTTTGATTTTCAAACCAACAATGTAAAAGCAGAAGTGAACGGTTTAATTTGACTGTCAGAAATGCAGTGTACACCACTAATGTGCTATCTACCACAAAACCTGTGTGTTTGCAACCAACTATGTAAATGCGGAGTTCAAAAGGTTACTTAACATTACTAAAATACAGGGTAGGGCTCAGATCTGCTATGTAGCACAAAACCAGTGTTTATTGCAACAAACTACAGAAATGCATGTCACTGCTAAATTTTAAAATAAGTTTTTATGCGTCGTATGCCAAACTGCTCTGTGGAACAACAATACAGGTTTATTTTCCCCAAATACAGGAATGCAGTATGTCACTGCTAAATTTTAAAATAGGTTTTTCAGTGTTCTATGCAAAAGTGTACTGTGGAACAACCATACGGGTTTATTTCCCCCAAATACACAAATGTTGTATGTCACCCCAAAAATTATAAAACAGGTTTTTCAGCATTGTATGCAAACGTGCTGTGTGGCACAACAGCACGGGTTTATTAATACAACAACAGAAATGCAGTTCTTCACAGCAAAATTTCAAAATAGGTTTTTCAGCAGTGTATGCAAACGTGCTCTGTGGTACGACAGTATGGGTTTATTCCCCCAACTACAGAAATGCACTATGTCACCCCAAAATTATAAAATAGGTAATGTAGGGGGACTTGACCTGCCAGAAAAAAGGAATTTTTCCTCCACTGAGCTACTAAAAAATAATTATGTAATATAATAATATGTAACATAGCACCCTCAATAATTGCTGTAGTTTAAAGAGTTAACACCCCCAAGTTCAACAGATTTCTTCCCTAATCTGTACCTGAGAGCACCAGCAGCAGCCTGTCCCTAAACTAAGAGCAGCAGAGTGACATGCGGCACTACGTGACTCCAGCTTAAATAGAGGCTGGCTCACATGCAGCACTTAGCCAATCACAGCCATGCCAAAAGTAGGCATGGCTGTGATGGCTTCTTAGGGGTTTAGTTTAGGGTTTAGTAGTTTAGGGTTTAGTAGTGAAACGCTTGTTGATTGGCTGCCCTGCAGCCTTTCAAAAAGCAGGAAGAAATCGCCGAACAATGAACGCGAACCCAACTTTTACGGAAATGTTCGGGTTCGGAAAACCGTAATGTTCGGTACGAACCCGAACTTTACAGTTCGGGTTCGCTCAACCCAAGTTTCAAGCTATACTGAATGTATTCCTACAACACTAAATAGGAATCAGCTCAGCTACTGTTATTCGCATTCAACATGACAGGTTCACTTTACATGTGTTTTAATATCTTAATTACTTTATTATTTTATTTCCTATCTCAGTTTTAATTTCATTACATCATTTTTCTAGGTCTGTCTCTATCTAAACTACTAAGCCATTCTGAAGTCCTGTAGACAGACTATTTTTTATGTAGTTTATAAATGTGACAATGATACAAAATAAGCTCTAGCAGAGATATACAAAAATCTAGACAAACCTACAAATATCCAATTGTTGTCAACGCTAGTAATTATTTATATCTCTCTGTTGGTAATAATCTTTATGATATTACCATATATTGGTGTTGGAATCTGTAGTTAAAGCATGCAACAGAGACAGACACAATCTTCCATTTTCTTTCCATCTAAAGCATAAATAAGGTTACCATTCCATTGGACTGGAAAGATGAGAAAGGTCAAGTTTGTAAGGAAACCAATCAAAAAAGGCAGTGACCTGTAACATTTCTGAGTTAGTTGAGTTTGACATGCATCGAGTTTGTCTACTGTATTAATCATCAAGAGGTTTGGATCTAGTGACATATAGTTAATAAGCCAGTAATTCCGTTAATCCATGTTTAAATATATAGGGGTTTATCAAACCGGTGTAAAGGAAAACTGGCTTACTTGCCCATAGCAACCAATCAGATTCTATGTTTCATTTATCAGAGCTCCTTTGGAAAATTAAGGGTGGATTCTGATTGGTTGCGATAGGCAACTTAGCCAGTTTTCCTTTACACCCGTTTGATAAATCTCCCCCATAGTATTTATATAAGATGGCATTTTATTATCCTAAATCTAAATTGCTTGACTGAAATATACAGTGTTTTCTTGCTTATCTGTTTGCTGATGTGTTTCCAGTTGGAGTAGAAGTTCAAAAAACTGTTACATCATGTTCAGCAAACTGCTGGTACTGCTTCTGCTACTTGTTGCAAAAGTAATTCAGGCAGAGATGCTGAAGTGATGATTCAGCAGGAAGTGCTGGACCTCCTGGTCACACATGTGGCTGGCAGGCATCCGAAGTGGTTAAAAATTCCCCCATTTTCCTTTTACATCAAGAGTCTGAAAGCATGGCTGTTCAATAGTCATCCGTTTGCTTAGTACTAGAGATGAGCGAACTTTAAAAAATAGTTCGGCGTTCGGGTTGTGGTGATCGCCGCATCCCGTTATGGATTCCACTACCGCGGACTATCCGGCATATGGAATTCATAAGGGACCGGCTTCCACGAGCCGAACTGTTGAAAAGCCGAAGGACCTGGGATGACGTCACCGCCATGTGATCAGTGCAGGGGCGTGGATCAGCACAGGATTTGATCCTCATCTCCATAGTCATCTGTACTGTGTGCTGCGGCAGACGAGGGAGAGGCGTGTCTCCTCCCTGTTCCTCTGATAGGCTGCCGGCCTAGTGCTGGCAGCCTATCAGAGGCCGGTGAAGGCTGCTGGCACATGATAAGGGGGGGGTGGGTTACTGGCACATAAGGGGGCTACTGGCACATAATGAGCATCTACTGGTACATGATAAGGGGGCTACTGGCACATAAGGGGGGGGGGGCTACTGGCACATAATGGGGGGATACTGGCACATAAGGGGGGGGCTACTTCTTGATTGTGATTTTATTGAGGCCGCTATAATCGATGCATGGCCAGAGGGAGCCATCCTTTTTCTTTACAAAAGGATACCCAAAAGGAGAGGATGAGAAAGAGTTTGAAGAATCAGGAACAAAATATCTTCCATATGAAGAGCTCCCACTCGTAGTTTCACAGGTTCAGTAGAAAATTGTACGGACTCAGATAGAGCCATTCCATCGACTGATAATTAAAACCACCACAATAGAAATTAGGTCCTTTGGCATGGCGGTGATCACGTTCCTGTTCAGTCAGCCTAACTCGGTCGACCTGCATGGACTCAGCAACTGCAGAAAACATGTAAGACTGAAGGTTACGAGCTTGCTGAAGGGAAGACGCCAGGCGAAAAGATCTCCCCTCACGTGCCACTTCACTGGCATGTTCCCGGAACCGCAAATCGATTTGCATAGCCATGGAGATGAGGTCATCCAAGGTGGAAGAAACATCCCGTCTGGCCAGCTCGTCTTTAAGTCTCCCACAGAGACGATCTCAAAAAGTAGCCACAAGTGCCTCATTATTCCAGCTGAGTTCGGAGGCCAGCATACGGAATTGGACTGCATACCGGCCCACGGATTATTCCCTTGACACAACAACAGTAGGGAGGTGGAGCATCCAGGTTCGTCGAACACCCTGCTGAAGGCCTCTGTGGCTGAATCCAATCTTAAGGCCCTCACTCAAGGAGATCGTCCCGTGGAGGACTATTGTACGCAGTTTCGCAAGTGGTGCGTTCCTTCGGGCTGGAACGAACCAGCGCTCAAATGTCAGTTTAGGGCAGGCTTGACTGAAAGGTTAAAGGATATGTTGGTGTGTTATCCCTGTCCTGACTCTTTAGTGGTGACCATGACACTAGCCATCAGTCTAGATAGACGGATCAGAGAGAGACAGCGGGAGCATTTGCCTTCTCCTCATACCATTCTTCAACCTGAGACTCCTCCCCCTGGACCCAGGATGGAGACCCATTCAGACGAGCCCATGCAGCTCGGGATGGCCTTGAAGAGAACTACGTCGTCGTCGCGGTTCTTGTTTTTATTGTGGGGATCCCGATCACTGGATCCGTCAGTGTCCTAAAGCTCCGCCTTCTGGAAAAGCATCCAAATCTGAGGGATCCAAGGACAAGGTACTCCCGGAGGTGGTAAGAAGCAAACTATTGCTGCCGGTTTCTATTACCTTTGGGCTCTTTAAGGGGTCAGGCAATGCCTTTGTAGATTTAGGGTCAGCTTTTAGTTTAATTGATTACAAATTCGTTAATCAGATGGGAATTCCTATACTAGAATTACCCACCCCGATCAGGTAGTCGCTATCGATTCTGCCCCCTGCTGGGGGCACAGTTAAACTCTGTACCCGGAGGTCACCCTATCAGTAGGGGTCTGCCACTCTGAGAAATGTTCCTTCTTTGTTTTAAAAAATCTTCCAGTTCAGGTAGTTCTTGGTTTGCCCTGGCTTCAGCAACACAATCCGGTCATTAACTGGAGTTCGGGAGATTTAGCGAGATGGGGGCCTAACTGTAATTCCTGCTTAACCGTACTCCAAGCTGGGGTCTCATCGGATATTCCTCACTTTATTGCTGATTATTCTGATGTTTTTCCACCACTGAGACAAATACTCTCCCCTCCCCATAGGTCTTATGACTGTGCTATTGACTTGATACCTGAGTCCAAGTTTCCTAAGGGACGGATTTAAATTCTGTCCGGTCCTGAGCGCAAGTCCATGAAAGACTACATCCAGGAGAGTCTCAAGAAGGGACATATCAGGCCCTCCACCTCTCCTCTGGGAGCAGGATTCTTTTTGTTAAAAAGAAAGACGGTGGTCTCAGGCCCTGCATTGACTATAGAAAATTGAATGAAATTACTATTAGGAATCAGTATTCCATCCCGTTGATTCCTGATTTGTTTAACCAAGTTTTGGGTGCTTCTTGGTTTTCTAAATTTGATTTGAGAGGAGCTTATAACCTGGTTCTTATTAAGGAGGGAGATGAGTGGAAGACTGCCTTTAATACCCCAGAGGGACACTTTGAGTATCTGGTTATGCCATTCGGTCTTTGCAATGCTCAGCTGTGTTTCAGAATTTCATGAATGATATTTTTAGAGAACTTATTGGCAAGGTTATGATTGTTTATCTTGATGATATTCTTGTCTTTTCACCTGACTGGGATTCTCATGTGTCTCACATCAGACTGGTTCTAAAAATCCTCAGAGAGAACCATTTGTCTGTTAAATTAGAGAAGTGTGTATTTGGAGTTCAAGAAATCCCCTATCTGGGCTATATTCTTACTCCTCATTCATTTAAAATGGATCCCAGTAAGGTTCAAGCTATCCAAGACTGGGTAAGACCATCCTCCTTAAAGGCTCTCCAACGTTTTTTAGGATTCGCCAATTTTTACCGTAAATTCATAAAGAATTTTTCTGTTATTGCCAAACCCCTCACGGACCTGACTAAAAAAGGTTCAGATCTGGTTAACTGGTCGTCGGAGGCCTGTCGACCCTTTGATACCCTAAAAAGTTGTTTCCAAACTGCTCCAGTCTTGGTTCAGCCTGATATCGAGGAACCTTTTGTGGTGGAGGTTGATGCCTCAGAGGATAGTGTGGGGGCCGTCCTTTCACAGGGGTTCTCTAACCTCACTAATTTAATCTTCGGAGAGAAATTCCGATATTGGAAACCGCGAGTTACTTGCCATTAAATGGGCATTTGAGGAGTGGAGACATTTTTTAGAAGGGGCTAGACATCGTATTACTGTTCTCACTGATCATAAGAACTTAGTGTTTCTTGAGGCAGCCAAACGTCTCAATCCTAGACAAGCCAGATGGGCCTTGTTTTTCACTCATTTTTTTTCTGTTACTTTCAGACCAGGAGGTAAAAATGTCAAGGCAGATGCCTTATCCCGGAGTTTTAATGCCGTCCAACCTCCTGATACCCCTCCAGAACCCATCTTGCTGGCTAACATCTTTGTGGCAGCAGTTTCTGCAGATCTTTCCTCTGATATTCAACAGGCCCAGCAACTTGCTCCTCCACAAACACCGGCAGATAAGTTATTTGTTCCTGAATGCTTTCGTGTTCAATTATTGGGTGAATGTCATGACTCTGTGCTCTGTGGTCATCCAGGTATTGCTGCCACTAAGGAATTGCTGCTGAGGTCTTTTTGGTGGCCCACTTTGTCTAAAGATGTACGGTCTTATGTTTTAGCTTGCGATGTTTGTGCCCAGTCTAAAACTCCAAGAACACATCCCGCAGGTGAATTACAACCACTACCCATTCCCTGTAAGCCTTGGTCTCACATCTCCATGGATTTTATTTCTGATTTGCCCCTCTCTGAAGGGAAGTCAGTAGGGTGGGTAGTGGTTGACCATTTTAGCAAAATGGTGCACTTTGTTCCTTTAAGTAAGCTCCCTAATGCAAAGACCTTAGCATCCTTGTTCATTGAACATGTGGTACGTCTGCATGGTGTCCCTGAGAATGTCCCTGAGAATATAGTCTCTGATAGAGGCGTTCAGTTTGTTTCTAGCTTTTGGAGGGCCTTTTGTAGAAGATGTGACATCTCTTTGTCTTTTTCGTCTGCTTTCCATCCACAGACCAATGGACAGACAGAACGGTTAAATCAGGCAGTGGAGCTTTTTCTGAGGTGCTATGTATCGCATAATCAACTCCTATGGGTGAGATACCTCCCATTGGCAGAATTTGCCATCAACAATCGGGTTAATTCTTCCACGGGGGTGTCTCCTTTTTTTTGTAACAATGGTTTGCATCCTCGCTTTAGTTCTAATCCCTCTGTATCCTCTCTCAACCCGCAGGCAGATTCTTTTACCTCTAGACTGGGCACAGGTTCAATCGAACCTGGAAAAGGCCCAGGAAACCCAGTGTAAACATGCCAATAAGAGACGTTCTAAGGGGGTAAATTTTGTACTCGGCGATAAAGTGTGGTTGTCGACTAAAAATCTTGCTTTGAAACAATGTTCTAAGAATTTTTTTTTTATTTTTCTCTCTCTCTCTCTCTCTCTCTCTGAGCCTGGCGCCCGTGCCCGCGGTTAGGGGCAGTGGCGCCTGCACGCACCACTGGCCTAACACCTGGCCTTGTTGCACTGGTGTTTCTTTGTCACTGCCTCTCAAAACATTAACCCAGTGGGCCATGAAAGCCTAGTACTGTTCTAATCTGTAATTGCTGCTCCACATGTCGGTGGTGGCGTGAACATTGCTGCACAGTGACAATTCCAAGTATTACTTGGTGATGTGGCCTTGCTACTAGAATGATATAGGGGTAGGAAAGAACTGTTTTGCTCACATTGCTGGCCAGTTAGATTTTTTGACGCGAGCAAGTGATGGAACTACATGTGCTTAAAGGGGTTGTATCACTTCAGCATTGGCATTTATTATGTACAGTTGTGTTCAAAATTATTCAACCCCCACTGAAATTGAGTGTTTTGGCAAGTTTGACATTGATTTTGATCATTTCAGTCATCTTGTTTACAATTAAATCAAAGAGGCACTTGTAAGTCAGACAAATATAACATAACATTTATAAAGAAATAACCACAAATGTCTTTTCTGTGCTCACATCATTATCAGTTTTATTCAACCCCAAATGACATTCAATCTTAGTACTTAGTACAACATCCTTTTCCAGTTATAACAGCTTTTAAACGTGAAGCATAGCTTGACACAAGTGTCTTGCAGCGATCTACGGGTATCTTCGCCCATTCTTCATGGGCAAAAGCCTCCAGTTCAGTCACATTCTTAGGCTTGCGCGCTGCAACTGCTTTCTTTAAGTCCCACAAGAGGTTCTCAATCAGATTTAAGTCTGGTGACTGCGATGGCCACTTCAAAATGTTCCAGCCTTTGATCTGCAACCATGCTCTAGTGGACTTGGAGGTATGCTTGGGATCATTGTCCTGTTGAATGGTCCAATGTCTCCCAAGCCTCAGGTTTGTGACAGACTGCATCACATTTTCATCCAATATCTCCTGGTACTGAAGAGAATTCATGGTACCTTGCACACGCTGAAGCTTCCCTGTACCTGTAGAAGCAAAACAGCCCTAAAGCATGATTGACCCCCCCCCGCCATGCTTCCCAGTAGGAAAGGTGTTCTTTTCTTCATAGGCCTTGTTCTTCCTCCTCCAAACATCCATGGGCCCAAACAGTTCTAATTTTGTTTCATCAGTCCACAGAACACTATCCCAAAACTTTTGTGGTTTGTCCACATGACTTTTGCCATACTGCAGTTGACTCTTCTTATTCTTTGGAGACAGCAAGGGGGTGCGCCTGGGAGTTCTGGCATGGAGGCCTTCATTACGCAGTGTGCGCCTTATTGTCTGAGCTGAAACCTCAGTACCCGCATCTGACAAATCTTTTTTCAGTTCCTCAGCAGTCACACGGGGACTTTTCTCCAGTTTGCGCTTCAGGTAGCGCACAGCAGTCGAAGTCAGCATCTTCTTTCTGCCACGACCAGGTAGCGTTTCAACAGTGCCCTTTGCCTTGAATTTGCGAATGATGCTTCCTATGGTGTCTCTTGGTATGTTGAACATCTTTGCAATCTTCTTATAGCCATTGTCTTTCCTGTGAAGAGAAATCACCTCTTCTCTTTTCTTTCCGGACCATTCTCTTGACTTCACCATGTTTGTAAACACACCAGTAAATGTCTAGAAGGAGCTGAGTATCACATCACAGTCATTTAAAATCTGCTGAATTGGTGCTTATTATGCTTGATTGCTGCTCCTTGACATCCAGAGGTGTTTTCAATACCTGATCGAAAACACTTGAATGAACCTCTGTTCTTAAGAGTGGTAGTCTTTAAGGGGTTGAATAATTGTGTCAATGAAGAAGTCACAAAAAAAATATTTAATACCGTATTACAAAAACAATTGATGTAATTTTAGTTGCATTTGGTTCTTTAAAAAGTCCTTGTAAGATTTTATTCTGAACACAATTACAAATGTACACTAAATTCCCTAAAACCCTTTACAGCATTGGGGGTTGAATAATTTTGAACACAACTGTAGAGAAAGTTAACACATGGCACTTATTAATGTATTGTGATTGTCCATATTGCTTCCTTTGCTGGCTTGATTAATTTTTCCATCACATTATACATTGCTTGCTTCCATGGGTATGACCAACCTGTAATCCAGCAGTGGTGGTCGTGCTTCCACATTATAGAAAAAGGCAGTGGCCTTTCTGGTCGGCTGGACCACAGGAGTACAGAGGCCAGTGTTTTTCCTTCAGTTTGCAAGCACGGCCACTGCTGATGGATTGCAGGGTGGTCGTAACCATGGAAATGAGCAGTGTATAACGTGGATGAAAAAATAAATCCTGCCAGCAAAGGAGGCAATATGGGTAATAACAATACATTAGTACGTGCCTTGTATTAACTTTCTTTACGTGATAAAGGCCATTTGCTCAAGTAAAACAACCCCTTTAAGGAAAGCTATAGTTCCTACAATACATTGGTGCTTGATAGCTGCGTCTTCTGACTGCAGAGCTTTCACACTGCAATGGTTTTATCAGCCAACAATGTAGAGAAAATTTCCACAAGGAATTTGCCCACACTAAGGCATCACCAGCAGCTGCCGCTACATTTCTGCCAGAAAACACACCCAAGCTTGCTCTAGGTCTGGTTACACCATTAGCAGCAGCGATATCTAGTGTTAAGCAAAGCGAATCATGTGAAACAGAGGTCGGTCCGAAGTTTAAGAAAAGTTCGATTCGACACAAATCCGAATGTCCTCGCACCTCGTGGTAACGAATCCTTTTTCTTAAAATGGTGGCTGCACGTGTTACAAAGGGTAAATAAGAAGCCTGGGAATGCGGGATCACCTATAATGCTGTATATGACACAGTGAACAGTCACATTTCTGGGTCAAGAGGGACAGGATTTGGATAATGGTGTGGGACCTAAGGAATGTCAGATTTGGGCATTGAGGGATGCAGGGCCGGTGCAAGGATTTTTGCCGCCCTAGGCAAAAGAAAAGTTTGCCGCCTCCATGTGACATCACAATGCCCCACCCATATAATCTGCCATATTAAAGGGGTTCTGCAGTTTATTTAAACTGATCGGCAGGGGTCCGACACCCGGGACCCCCGCCAATCAGCTGTTTGAGAAGGCAGCGGCGCTGGCAGTAGGAGCCTGGGTGGGACTAAGCTTCATTCAAGTGAACAGCGCTTAACCCCGCCAAGGCCAGTGATACTGAGTCGTGACGTCACTGCGCCTGCGGTAAACAGCAAGAAGGCCGAGGCGCTACTGCCAGCGCCGCTGCCTTCTCAAACAGCTGATCGGCGGGGTCCCGGGTGTCGGACCCTGCCGATCAGATGCTGATGATCTATCCAGAGGATAGAATTAACTGCAGAACCCCTTTAACTAACGCCAGTTCTCTCTCTCCACCCCTTGTCATTCTTCACTCCCCCTGTCATTCTTCCTCCCCCTTGTCATTCTTCCCCCCCTTGTCATTCTTCCCCCTTGTCATTCTTGGTCTTGGTGATACTCTAAGCCATTTTCATGCATGAAGCTGGCAATCACATGTTTAGGCCCGTATTTAGGGTTATGTGGACTCTGTGAATGTGTCAGTTGATTACACACTGACACTCTGGTCTTATTGTATACAATTTTTAATGTGTTTGTATGTTTGTCTTTTTACTTACGTCTTAAATATGAAACAGCATGGAAAATGGGCTTGAAACTGCTGCTAAGGCAGGACAGAGACTAAGATGCCATAAAGTGAGCACAGTCCCACAGAGATCATGAACTCTTCCGAGACAGAACCTCTATACAGCAGACTGTGATGTATGTTATGAGCACACAGACAACAGTGTGCTGATTAATAGTAATGCTTACAGGGCTACCTTAGCAGGCATTAAGCACTCCCGCTCAGACATCCTACTGAGCGAATGACAGTTGTTACCGAACATTCAAACATTTATCCTACAGGACAGGAAACAACGTAGAAGTCCAGGTTTAAAAGGCCCCCTCCCCTTACCTGCTTCAGTTGTTGTTTCCTGTCCTCGGGAAGACGTAGGAGCCCGCTCCAGAGCAACATCGTTATGGCGCACGGTCTAGGATCCTACCCCAGCCGGGAGTGACCGTGCAGAGGTCGGCCGCAGGAGCTCCGGTTCAGGCCGCACCTTTGGCATAAGTCCTTCTCTGAAGGCAGCCCCGGGCTTCAGTTCCCCTGCAATGGTCAGGCAGGGAGCGAGGGATCGCACGCATATGCGCAGCAGGTAATGCCTTCCCTGGGCCGGAAGTTGCATTTTGCCAGTACTGGCGTCACTTCCGGTGGTGTCTGACGTCAGAGTACTGGCGGGAGTTTAAATCGCAGCCAGAGGAGCGCAGTGATGGCGTTCCTCTCTGCCAGCAAGCATGTCTGCTCCTCGGGACTCAACTCCCCGCAAGCCTGCTGATCCTCCTGCCGCCCAGAGCCCGGTAAGCCTCCTCCCATTATATGGGTGCATACTTTAAACCATTGTTGATTCTAGATCAGTCCTAAATAGATGTTTTGATATTTATTATAGGACAGGAAACCAGCACCCCAAGCCTTCTGAAGGTTCCTTGTCTAAACGAAAGTCCGCTATATGCAGAAAGTCCTTACCTCGAAATCTAAAAACCGCTATGTGAAAAATGTACAGAAAAAGTGGTAACAGAGGAGTCCCCTCCTTGCTTGACTCC
>JAKVIS010002496.1:0-22236 GCA_033119425.1 Bufotes viridis | reverse complement strand
TTTTGGTACATAGATTCCCACACGGGAGATATAATTCCTTTTTACAGGAGTAAAACGTGAGGCCTAGTGTTTTTGGTCTACCAAACACCAGATTGATTAAATTAGCCTTTTTTTCACCAAAAATTACAACACTGGACAATAATGCCTTTTGGCGGTATTAATTACAATAAAACTGCTGCAAATTTGACATCAGAATTTTTAAAATGCTAGTTTTGGTACATAGCTTCCCACACGGGGAGATATAATTCCTTTTACAGGAGTAAAACGTGAGGCCTAGTGTTTTTGGTCTACCAAACACCAGATTGATTAAATTGGCCTTTTTTCACCAAAATTACAACACTGGACAATAATGCCTTTTGGCGGTATTATTTACAAGAAAACTGCTGTAAAGTGGACATCAGATTTTTTAGAATGCTAGTTTGGGTACATAGCTTCCCACACGGGGAGATATAATTCCTTTTTACAGGAGTAAAAACGTGAGGCCTAGTGTTTCTGGTCTAACAAACACCAGATTGATTAAATTGGCCTTTTTCTCAGCCAAAATTACAACACTGGACAATAATGCCTTTTGGCGGTATTATTTACAAGAAAACTGCTGCAAAGTGGACACCAGAATTTTTAATATGCTAGTTTTGGTACATAGATTCCACACGGGGAGATATAATTCCTTTTTACAGGAGTAAAAACGTGAGGCCTAGTGTTTTTGGTCTACCAAACACCAGATTGATTAAATTGGCCTTTTTTTCACCAAAATTACAACACTGGACAATAATGCCTTTTGGCGGTATTATTTACAAGAATACTGCTGCAAATAGGACATCTGAAGTTTTAAAATGCTAGTTTGGGTACATAGTTTCTCACACGGGGAGATATAATTCCTTTTTACAGGAGTAAAACGTGAGGCCTAGTGTTTTTGGTCTACCAAACACCAGATTGATTAAATTGGCCTTTTTTTCACCAAAATTACAACACTGGACAATAATGCCTTTTGGCGGTATTATTTACAAGAATACTGCTGCAAATAGGACATCTGAAGTTTTAAAATGCTAGTTTGGGTACATAGATTCCCACACGGGAGATATAATTCCTTTTACAGGAGTAAAACGTGAGGCCTAGTGTTTTTGGTCTACCAAACACCAGATTGATTAAATTGGCCTTTTTTTCACCAAAATTACAACACTGGACAATAATGCCTTTTGGCGGTATTATTTACAAGAATACTGCTGCAAATAGGACATCTGAAGTTTTAAAATGCTAGTTTTGGTACATAGGTTCCCACACGGGGAGATATAATTCCTTTTACAGGAGTAAAACGTGAGGCCTAGTGTTTTTGGTCTACCAAACACCAGATTGATTAAATTGGCCTTTTTTTCACCAAAATTACAACACTGGACAATAATGCCTTTTGGCGGTATTATTTACAAGAATACTGCTGCAAATAGGACATCTGAAGTTTTAAAATGCTAGTTTGGGTACATAGTTTCCCACACGGGGAGATATAATTCCTTTTACAGGAGTAAAAACGTGAGGCCTAGTGTTTTTGGTCTACCAAACACCAGATTGATTAAATTGGCCTTTTTTCACCAAAATTACAACACTGGACAATAATGCCTTTTGGCGGTATTATTTACAAGAATACTGCTGCAAATAGGACATCTGAAGTTTTAAAATGCTAGTTTGGGTACATAGTTTCCCACACGGGAGATATAATTCCTTTTACAGGAGTAAAAACGTGAGGCCTAGTGTTTTTGGTCTACCAAACACCAGATTGATTAAATTGGCCTTTTTTTCACCAAAATTACAACACTGGACAATAATGCCTTTTGGCGGTATTATTTACAAGAATACTGCTGCAAATAGGACATCTGAAGTTTTAAAATGCTAGTTTGGGTACATAGTTTCCCACACGGGAGATATAATTCCTTTTACAGGAGTAAAAACGTGAGGCCTAGTGTTTTTGGTCTACCAAACACCAGATTGATTAAATTGGCCTTTTTTTCACCAAAATTACAACACTGGACAATAATGCCTTTTGGCGGTATTATTTACAAGAATACTGCTGCAAATAGGACATCTGAAGTTTTAAAATGCTAGTTTGGGTACATAGATTCCCACACGGGGAGATATAATTCCTTTTACAGGAGTAAAAACGTGAGGCCTAGTGTTTTTGGTCTACCAAACACCAGATTGATTAAATTGGCCTTTTTTCACCAAAATTACAACACTTGACAATAATGCCTTTTGGCGGTATTAATTATAAGAAAACTGCTGCAAATTTGACATCAGAATTTTTTAAAATGCTAGTTTTGGTACATAGCTTCCCACACGGGAGATATAATTCCTTTACAGGAGTAAAACGTGAGGCCTAGTGTTTTTGGTCTACCAAACACCAGATTGATTAAATTGGCCTTTTTTTCACCAAAATTACAACACTGGACAATAATGCCTTTTGGCGGTATTATTTACAAGAAAACTGCTGTAAAGTGGACATCAGATTTTTTAGAATGCTAGTTTGGGTACATAGATTCCCACACGGGAGATATAATTCCTTTTACAGGAGTAAAAACGTGAGGCCTAGTGTTTTTGGTCTACCAAACACCAGATTGATTAAATTAGCCTTTTTTTCACCAAAATTACAACACTGGACAATAATGCCTTTTGGCGGTATTAATTATAAGAAAACTGCTGCAAATTTGACATCAGAATTTTTTAAAATGCTAGTTTTGGTACATAGCTTCCCACACGGGGAGATATAATTCCTTTTTACAGGAGTAAAAACGTGAGGCCTAGTGTTTTTGGTCTACCAAACACCAGATTGATTAAATTGGCCTTTTTTTCAGCAAAATTACAACACTGGACAATAATGCCTTTTGGCGGTATTATTTTCAAGAAAACTGCTGCAAAGTGGACACCAGAATTTTTAATATGCTAGTTTTGGTACATAGATTCCACACGGGGAGATATAATTCCTTTTTACAGGAGTAAAAACGTGAGGCCTAGTGTTTTTGGTCTACCAAACACCAGTTTGATTAAATTGGCCTTTTTTTCACCAAAATTACAACACTGGACAATAATGCCTTTTGGCGGTATTAATTACAAGAAAACTGCTGCAAATTTGACATCAGAATTTTTTAAAATGCTAGTTTTGGTACATAGATTCCCACACGGGGAGATATAATTCCTTTTTACAGGAGTAAAAACGTGAGGCCTAGTGTTTTTGGTCTACCAAACATCTGAATGATTAAATTGGCCTTTTTTTCACCAAAATTACAACACTGGACAATAATGCCTTTTGGCGGTATTAATTACAAGAAAACTGCTGCAAATTTGACATCAGAATTTTTTAAAATGCTAGTTTTGGTACATAGAATCCCACACGGGGAGATATAATTTCTTTTTACAGGAGTAAAAACGTGAGGCCTAGTGTTTTTGGTCTACCAAACACCAGATTGATTAAATTGGCCTTTTTTTCACCAAAATTACAACACTGGACAATAATGCCTTTTGGCGGTATTATTTACAAGAATACTGCTGCAAATAGGACATCTGAAGTTTTAAAATGCTAGTTTTGGTACATAGGTTCCCACACGGGGAGATATAATTCCTTTTTACAGGAGTAAAAACGTGAGGCCTAGTGTTTCTGGTCTAACAAACACCAGATTGATTAAATTGGCCTTTTTTTCAGCAAAATTAAAACACTGGACAATAATGCCTTTTGGCGGTATTAATTACAAGAAAACTGCTGCAAATTTGACATCAGAATTTTTTAAAATGCTAGTTTGGGAACATAGAATCCCACACGGGGAGATATAATTCTTTTTTACAGGAGTAAAAACGTGAGGCCTAGTGTTTTTGGTCTACCAAACACCAGATTGATTAAATTGGCCTTTTTTTCACCAAAATTACAACACTGGACAATAATGCCTTTTGGCGGTATTATTTACAAGAAAACTGCTGTAAAGTGGACATCAGATTTTTTAGAATGCTAGTTTGGGTACATTGCTTCCGCACACGGGGAGATATAATTCCTTTTTACAGGAGTAAAAACGTGAGGCCTAGTGTTTCTGGTCTAACAAACACCAGATTGATTAAATTGGCCTTTTTTTCAGCAAAATTACAACACTGGACAATAATGCCTTTTGGCGGTATTATTTACAAGAAAACTGCTGCAAAGTGGACACCAGAATTTTTAATATGCTAGTTTTGGTACATAGATTCCACACGGGGAGATATAATTCCTTTTTACAGGAGTAAAAACGTGAGGCCTAGTGTTTTTGGTCTACCAAACACCAGATTGATTAAATTGGCCTTTTTTTCACCAAAATTACAACACTGGACAATAATGCCTTTTGGCGGTATTATTTACAAGAATACTGCTGCAAATAGGACATCTGAAGTTTTAAAATGCTAGTTTGGGTACATAGTTTCCCACACGGGGAGATATAATTCCTTTTTAGAGGAGTAAAACGTGAGGCCTAGTGTTTTTGGTCTACCAAACACCAGATTGATTAAATTGGCCTTTTTTTCACCAAAATTACAACACTGGACAATAATGCCTTTTGCTGTTATTATTTACAAGAATACTGCTGCAAATAGGACATCTGAAGTTTTAAAATGCTAGTTTGGGTACATAGTTTCCCACACGGGAGATATAATTCCTTTTACAGGAGTAAAAACGTGAGGCCTAGTGTTTTTGGTCTACCAAACGCCAGATTGATTAAATTGGCCTTTTTTTCACCAAAATTACAACACTGGACAATAATGCCTTTTGGCGGTATTATTTACAAGAATACTGCTGCAAATAGGACATCTGAAGTTTTAAAATGCTAGTTTGGGTACATAGTTTCCCACACGGGAGATATAATTCCTTTTACAGGAGTAAAAATGTGAGGCCTAGTGTTTTTGGTCTACCAAACACCAGATTGATTAAATTGGCCTTTTTTTCACCAAAATTACAACACTGGACAATAATGCCTTTTGGCGGTATTATTTACAAGAATACTGCTGCAAATAGGATATCTGAAGTTTTAAAATGCTAGTTTGGGTACATAGTTTCCCACACGGGGAGATATAATTCCTTTTTACAGGAGTAAAAACGTGAGGCCTAGTGTTTTTGGTCTACCAAACACTAGATTGATTAAATTGGCGTTTTTTTCACCAAAATTACAACACTGGACAATAATGCCTTTTGGCGGTATTATTTACAAGAATACTGCTGCAAATAGGACATCTGAAGTTTTAAAATGCTAGTTTGGGTACATAGTTTCCCACACGGGGAGATATAATTCCTTTTTACAGGAGTAAAAACGTGAGGCCTAGTGTTTTTGGTCTACCAAACACCAGATTGATTAAATTGGCCTTTTTTTCAGCAAAATTACAACACTGGACAATAATGCCTTTTGGCGGTATTATTTACAAGAAAACTGCTGCAAAGTGGACATCATGATTTTTAAAATGCTAGTTTTGGTACATAGACTCCCACACGGGAGATATAATTCCTTTTACATGAGTAAAAACGTGAGGCCTAGTGTTTCTGGTCTAACAAACACCAGATTGATTAAATTGGCCTTTTTTTCACCAAAATTACAACACTGGACAATAATGCCTTTTGGCGGTATTATTTTCAAGAATACTGCTGCAAATAGGACATCTGAAGTTTTAAAATGCTAGTTTGGGTACATAGTTTCCCACACGGGGAGATATAATTCCTTTTTACAGGAGTAAAAACGTGAGGCCTAGTGTTTTTGGTCTACCAAACACCAGATTGATTAAATTGGCCTTTTTTTCACCAAAATTACAACACTGGACAATAATGCCTTTTGGCGGTATTATTTACAAGAAAACTGCTGAAAAGTGGACATCAGATTTTTTAGAATGCTAGTTTGGGTACATAGTTTCCCACACGTGAGATATAATTCCTTTTTACAGGAGTAAAAACGTCAGGCCGAGTGTTTTTGGTCTACCAAACACCAGATTGATTAAATTGGCCTTTTTTTCACCAAAATTACAACACTGGACAATAATGCCTTTTGGCGGTATTATTTACAAGAATACTGCTGCAAATAGGACATCTGAAGTTTTAAAATGCTAGTTTGGGTACATAGTTTCCCACACGGGGAGATATAATTCCTTTTTAGAGGAGTAAAAACGTGAGGCCTAGTGTTTTTGGTCTACCAAACACCAGATTGATTAAATTGGCCTTTTTTTCACCAAAATTACAACACTGGACAATAATGCCTTTTGGCGGTATTATTTACAAGAAAACTGCTGTAAAGTGGACATCAGATTTTTAGAATGCTAGTTTGGGTACATAGCTTCCGCACACGGGGAGATATAATTCCTTTTTACAGGAGTAAAAACGTGAGGCCTAGTGTTTCTGGTCTAACAAACACCAGATTGATTAAATTGGCCTTTTTTTCAGCAAAATTACAACACTGGACAATAATGCCTTTTGGCGGTATTATTTACAAGAAAACTGCTGCAAAGTGGACACCAGAATTTTTAATATGCTAGTTTTGGTACATAGATTCCACACGGGGAGATATAATTCCTTTTTACAGGAGTAAAAACGTGAGGCCTAGTGTTTTTGGTCTACCAAACACCAGATTGATTAAATTGGCCTTTTTTTCACCAAAATTACAACACTGGACAATAATGCCTTTTGGCGGTATTATTTACAAGAAAACTGCTGTAAAGTGGACATCAGATTTTTTAGAATGCTAGTTTGGGTACATAGCTTCCGCACACGGGGAGATATAATTCCTTTTTACAGGAGTAAAAACGTGAGGCCTAGTGTTTTTGGTCTACCAAACACCAGATTGATTAAATTGGCCTTTTTTTCACCAAAATTACAACACTGGACAATAATGCCTTTTGGCGGTATTATTTACAAGAATACTGCTGCAAATAGGACATCTGAAGTTTTAAAATGCTAGTTTGGGTACATAGTTTCCCACACGGGGAGATATAATTTCTTTTTACAGGAGTAAAAACGTGAGGCCTAGTGTTTTTGGTCTACCAAACACCAGATTGATTAAATTGGCCTTTTTTTCACCAAAATTACAACACTGGACAATAATGCCTTTTGGCGGTATTAATTACAAGAAAACTGCTGCAAATTTGACATCAGAATTTTTTAAAATGCTAGTTTTGGTACATAGACTCCCACACGGGGAGATATAATTCCTTTTTACAGGAGTAAAAACGTGAGGTCTAGTGTTTTTGGTCTACCAAACACCAGATTGATTAAATTGGCCTTTTTTTCACCAAAATTACAACACTGGACAATAATGCCTTTTGGCGGTATTAATTACAAGAAAACTGCTGCAAATTTGACATCAGAATTTTTTAAAATGCTAGTTTTGGTACATAGGTTCCCACACGGGAGATATAATTCCTTTTACAGGAGTAAAACGTGAGGCCTAGTGTTTTTGGTCTACCAAACACCAGATTGATTAAATTGGCCTTTTTTCACCAAAATTACAACACTGGACAATAATGCCTTTTGGCGGTATTAATTACAAGAAAACTGCTGCAAATTTGACATCAGAATTTTTAAAATGCTAGTTTTGGTACATAGATTCCCACACGGGAGATATAATTCCTTTTACAGGAGTAAAAACGTGAGGCCTAGTGTTTTTGGTCTACCAAACACCAGATTGATTAAATTGGCCTTTTTTTCACCAAAATTACAACACTGGACAATAATGCCTTTTGGCGGTATTATTTACAAGAATACTGCTGCAAATAGGACATCTGAAGTTTTAAAATGCTAGTTTTGGTACATAGGTTCCCACACGGGGAGATATAATTCCTTTTTACAGGAGTAAAAACGTGAGGCCTAGTGTTTCTGGTCTAACAAAACACCAGATTGATTAAATTGGCCTTTTTTTCACCAAAATTACAACACTGGACAATAATGTCTTTTGGCGGTATTATTTACAAGAAAACTGCTGAAAAGTGGACATCAGATTTTTTAGAATGCTAGTTTGGGTACATAGTTTCCCACACGTGAGATATAATTCCTTTTTACAGGAGTAAAAACGTCAGGCCGAGTGTTTTTGGTCTACCAAACACCAGATTGATTAAATTGGCCTTTTTTTCACCAAAATTACAACACTGGACAATAATGCCTTTTGGCGGTATTATTTACAAGAAAACTGCTGTAAAGTGGACATCAGATTTTTAGAATGCTAGTTTGGGTACATAGCTTCCGCACACGGGAGATATAATTCCTTTTACAGGAGTAAAAACGTGAGGCCTAGTGTTTCTGGTCTAACAAACACCAGATTGATTAAATTGGCCTTTTTTTCAGCAAAATTACAACACTGGACAATAATGCCTTTTGGCGGTATTATTTACAAGAAAACTGCTGTAAAGTGGACATCAGATTTTTTAGAATGCTAGTTTGGGTACATAGATTCCCACACGGGGAGATATAATTCCTTTTTAGAGGAGTAAAAACGTGAGGCCTAGTGTTTTTGGTCTACCAAACACCAGATTGATTAAATTGGCCTTTTTTTCACCAAAATTACAACACTGGACAATAATGCCTTTTGGCGGTATTAATTACAAGAAAACTGCTGCAAATTTGACATCAGAATTTTTAAAAATGCTAGTTTTGGTACATAGATTCCACACGGGGAGATATCATTCCTTTTTACAGGAGTAAAAACGTGAGGCCTAGTGTTTTTGGTCTACCAAACACCAGATTGATTAAATTAGCCTTTTTTTCACCAAAATTACAACACTTGACAATAATGCCTTTTGGCGGTATTAATTATAATAAAACTGCTGCAAATTTGACATCAGAATTTTTTAAAATGCTAGTTTTGGTACATAGCTTCCCACACGGGGAGATATAATTCCTTTTTACAGGAGTAAAAACGTGAGGCCTAGTGTTTTTGGTCTACCAAACACCAGATTGATTAAATTGGCCTTTTTTTCACCAAAATTACAACACTGGACAATAATGCCTTTTGGCGGTATTATTTACAAGAAAACTGCTGTAAAGTGGACATCAGATTTTTTAGAATGCTAGTTTGGGTACATAGATTCCCACACGGGGAGATATAATTCCTTTTTACAGGAGTAAAAACGTGAGGCCTAGTGTTTTTGGTCTACCAAACACCAGATTGATTAAATTAGCCTTTTTTTCACCAAAATTACAACACTGGACAATAATGCCTTTTGGCGGTATTAATTATAATAAAACTGCTGCAAATTTGACATCAGAATTTTTTAAAATGCTAGTTTTGGTACATAGCTTCCCACACGGGGAGATATAATTCCTTTTTACAGGAGTAAAAACGTGAGGCCTAGTGTTTTTGGTCTACCAAACACCAGATTGATTAAATTGGCCTTTTTTTCAGCAAAATTACAACACTGGACAATAATGCCTTTTGGCGGTATTATTTTCAAGAAAACTGCTGCAAAGTGGACACCAGAATTTTTAATATGCTAGTTTTGGTACATAGATTCCCACACGGGGAGATATAATTCCTTTTACAGGAGTAAAAACGTGAGGCCTAGTGTTTTTGGTCTACCAAACACCAGTTTGATTAAATTGGCCTTTTTTCACCAAAATTACAACACTGGACAATAATGCCTTTTGGCGGTATTAATTACAAGAAAACTGCTGCAAATTTGACATCAGAATTTTTAAAATGCTAGTTTTGGTACATAGATTCCCACACGGGAGATATAATTCCTTTTACAGGAGTAAAACGTGAGGCCTAGTGTTTTTGGTCTACCAAACATCTGATTGATTAAATTGGCCTTTTTTCACCAAAATTACAACACTGGACAATAATGCCTTTTGGCGGTATTAATTACAAGAAAACTGCTGCAAATTTGACATCAGAATTTTTAAAATGCTAGTTTTGGTACATAGAATCCCACACGGGAGATATAATTCCTTTTACAGGAGTAAAACGTGAGGCCTAGTGTTTTTGGTCTACCAAACACCAGATTGATTAAATTGGCCTTTTTTTCACCAAAATTACAACACTGGACAATAATGCCTTTTGGCGGTATTATTTACAAGAATACTGCTGCAAATAGGACATCTGAAGTTTTAAAATGCTAGTTTTGGTACATAGGTTCCCACACGGGAGATATAATTCCTTTTACAGGAGTAAAAACGTGAGGCCTAGTGTTTCTGGTCTAACAAACACCAGATTGATTAAATTGGCCTTTTTTTCAGCAAAATTAAAACACTGGACAATAATGCCTTTTGGCGGTATTAATTACAAGAAAACTGCTGCAAATTTGACATCAGAATTTTTAAAATGCTAGTTTGGGAACATAGAATCCCACACGGGGAGATATAATTCTTTTTACAGGAGTAAAAACGTGAGGCCTAGTGTTTCTGGTCTACCAAACACCAGATTGATTAAATTGGCCTTTTTTCACCAAAATTACAACACTGGACAATAATGCCTTTTGGCGGTATTATTTACAAGAAAACTGCTGTAAAGTGGACATCAGATTTTTAGAATGCTAGTTTGGGTACATTGCTTCCGCACACGGGAGATATAATTCCTTTTACAGGAGTAAAAACGTGAGGCCTAGTGTTTCTGGTCTAACAAACACCAGATTGATTAAATTGGCCTTTTTTCAGCAAAATTACAACACTGGACAATAATGCCTTTTGGCGGTATTATTTACAAGAAAACTGCTGCAAAGTGGACACCAGAATTTTTAATATGCTAGTTTTGGTACATAGATTCCACACGGGGAGATATAATTCCTTTTACAGGAGTAAAAACGTGAGGCCTAGTGTTTTTGGTCTACCAAACACCAGTTTGATTAAATTGGCCTTTTTTTCACCAAAATTACAACACTGGACAATAATGCCTTTTGGCGGTATTATTTACAAGAATACTGCTGCAAATAGGACATCTGAAGTTTTAAAATGCTAGTTTGGGTACATAGTTTCCCACACGGGAGATATAATTCCTTTTACAGGAGTAAAAACGTGAGGCCTAGTGTTTTTGGTCTACCAAACACCAGATTGATTAAATTGGCCTTTTTTTCACCAAAATTACAACACTGGACAATAATGCCTTTTGGTGGTATTATTTACAAGAATACTGCTGCAAATAGGACATCTGAAGTTTTAAAATGCTAGTTTGGGTACATAGTTTCCCACACGGGAGATATAATTCCTTTTACAGGAGTAAAACGTGAGGCCTAGTGTTTTTGGTCTACCAAACACCAGATTGATTAAATTGGCCTTTTTTTCACCAAAATTACAACACTGGACAATAATGCCTTTTGGCGGTATTATTTACAAGAATACTGCTGCAAATAGGACATCTGAAGTTTTAAAATGCTAGTTTGGGTACATAGTTTCCCACACGGGAGATATAATTCCTTTTACAGGAGTAAAACGTGAGGCCTAGTGTTTTTGGTCTACCAAACACCAGATTGATTAAATTGGCCTTTTTTTCACCAAAATTACAACACTGGACAATAATGCC
Organism: Bufotes viridis; assembly: GCA_033119425.1. NCBI lineage: Eukaryota > Metazoa > Chordata > Amphibia > Anura > Bufonidae > Bufotes > Bufotes viridis. The sequence goes on along the minus strand of JAKVIS010002496.1, from coordinate 10,753 downwards.
TTTTGGCGGTATTATTTACAAGAATACTGCTGCAAATAGGACATCTGAAGTTTTAAAATGCTAGTTTGGGTACATAGTTTCCCACACGGGGAGATATAATTCCTTTTACAGGAGTAAAAACGTGAGGCCTAGTGTTTTTGGTCTACCAAACACCAGATTGATTAAATTGGCCTTTTTTTCACCAAAATTACAACACTGGACAATAATGCCTTTTGGCGGTATTATTTACAAGAATACTGCTGCAAATAGGACATCTGAAGTTTTAAAATGCTAGTTTGGGTACATAGTTTCCCACACGGGAGATATAATTCCTTTTACAGGAGTAAAAACGTGAGGCCTAGTGTTTTTGGTCTACCAAACACCAGATTGATTAAATTGGCCTTTTTTCACCAAAATTACAACACTGGACAATAATGCCTTTTGCTGTTATTATTTACAAGAATACTGCTGCAAATAGGACATCTGAAGTTTTAAAATGCTAGTTTGGGTACATAGTTTCCCACACGGGAGATATAATTCCTTTTACAGGAGTAAAAACGTGAGGCCTAGTGTTTTTGGTCTACCAAACACTAGATTGATTAAATTGGCGTTTTTTCACCAAAATTACAACACTGGACAATAATGCCTTTTGGCGGTATTATTTACAAGAATACTGCTGCAAATAGGACATCTGAAGTTTTAAAATGCTAGTTTGGGTACATAGTTTCCCACACGGGAGATATAATTCCTTTTACAGGAGTAAAAACGTGAGGCCTAGTGTTTTTGGTCTACCAAACACCAGATTGATTAAATTGGCCTTTTTTCAGCAAAATTACAACACTGGACAATAATGCCTTTTGGCGGTATTATTTACAAGAAAACTGCTGCAAAGTGGACATCAGATTTTTAAAATGCTAGTTTTGGTACATAGACTCCCACACGGGGAGATATAATTCCTTTTACATGAGTAAAAACGTGAGGCCTAGTGTTTCTGGTCTAACAAACACCAGATTGATTAAATTGGCCTTTTTTCACCAAAATTACAACACTGGACAATAATGCCTTTTGGCGGTATTATTTCCAAGAATACTGCTGCAAATAGGACATCTGAAGTTTTAAAATGCTAGTTTGGGTACATAGTTTCCCACACGGGAGATATAATTCCTTTTACAGGAGTAAAACGTGAGGCCTAGTGTTTTTGGTCTACCAAACACCAGATTGATTAAATTGGCCTTTTTTCACCAAAATTACAACACTGGACAATAATGCCTTTTGGCGGTATTATTTACAAGAAAACTGCTGAAAAGTGGACATCAGATTTTTTAGAATGCTAGTTTGGGTACATAGATTCCCACATGGGGAGATATAATTCCTTTTTACAGCAGTAAAAACGTGAGGCCTAGTGTTTTTGGTCTACCAAACACCAGATTGATTAAATTGGCCTTTTTTTCACCAAAATTACAACACTGGACAATAATGCCTTTTGGCAGTATTATTTACAAGGATACTGCTGCAAATAGGACATCTGAAGTTTTAAAATGCTAGTTTGGGTACATAGTTTCCCACACGGGGAGATATAATTCCTTTTACAGGAGTAAAACGTGAGGCCTAGTGTTTTTGGTCTACCAAACACCAGATTGATTAAATTGGCCTTTTTTCACCAAAATTACAACACTGGACAATAATGCCTTTTGGCGATATTAATTATAAGAAAACTGCTGCAAATTTGACAACAGAATTTTTAAAATGCTAGTTTTGGTACACAGATTCCCACACGGGAGATATAATTCCTTTTACATGAGTAAAAACGTGAGGCCTAGTGTTTTTGGTCTACCAAACACCAGATTGATTAAATTGGCCTTTTTTTCACCAAAATTACAACACTGGACAATAATGCCTTTTGGCGGTATTATTTACAAGAATACTGCTGCAAATAGGACATCTGAAGTTTTAAAATGCTAGTTTGGGTACATAGTTTCCCACACGGGAGATATAATTCCTTTTACAGGAGTAAAAACGTGAGGCCTAGTGTTTTGGTCTACCACACACCAGATTGATTAAATTGGCGTTTTTTCACCAAAATTACAACACTGGACAATAATGCCTTTTGGCGGTATTAATTATAAGAAAACTGCTGCAAATTTGACATCAGAATTTTTAAAATGCTAGTTTTGGTACATAGCTTCCCACACGGGAGATATAATTCCTTTTACAGGAGTAAAAACGTGAGGCCTAGTGTTTTTGGTCTACCAAACACCAGATTGATTAAATTAGCCTTTTTTCACCAAAATTACAACACTGGACAATAATGCCTTTTGGCGGTATTAATTATAAGAAAACTGCTGCAAATTTGACATCAGAATTTTTAAAATGCTAGTTTTGGTACATAGCTTCCCACACGGGAGATATAATTCCTTTTACAGGAGTAAAACGTGAGGCCTAGTGTTTTTGGTCTACCAAACACCAGTTTGATTAAATTGGCCTTTTTTTCACCAAAATTACAACACTGGACAATAATGCCTTTTGGCGGTATTATTTACAAGAAAACTGCTGAAAAGTGGACATCAGATTTTTAGAATGCTAGTTTGGGTACATAGTTTCCCACACGGGAGATATAATTCCTTTTACAGGAGTAAAACGTGAGGCCTAGTGTTTTTGGTCTACCAAACACCAGATTGATTAAATTGGCCTTTTTTTCACCAAAATTACAACACTGGACAATAATGCCTTTTGGCGGTATTAATTATAAGAAAACTGCTGCAAATTTGACATCAGAACTTTTTTAAAATGCTAGTTTTGGTACATAGACTCCCACACGGGAGATATAATTCCTTTTACATGAGTAAAAACGTGAGGCCTAGTGTTTCTGGTCTAACAAACACCAGATTGATTAAATTGGCCTTTTTTCAGCAAAATTACAACACTGAACAATAATGCCTTTTGGCGGTATTATTTACAAGAAAACTGCTGCAAAGTGGAGACCAGAATTTTTAATATGCTAGTTTTGTTACATAGATTCCACACGGGAGATATAATTCCTTTTACAGGAGAAAAATGTGAGGCCTAGTGTTTTTGTCTACCAAACGCCAGATTGATTAAATTGGCCTTTTTTCACCAAAATTACAACACTGGACAATAATGCCTTTTGGCGGTATTATTTACAAGAATACTGCTGCAAATAGGACATCTGAAGTTTTAAAATGCTAGTTTGGGTACATAGTTTCCCACACGGGAGATATAATTCCTTTTACAGGAGTAAAAACGTGAGGCCTAGTGTTTTTGGTCTACCAAACACCAGTTTGATTAAATTGGCCTTTTTCACCAAAATTACAACACTGGACAATAATGCCTTTTGGCGGTATTAATTACAAGAAAACTGCTGCAAATTTGACATCAGAATTTTTAAAATGCTAGTTTTGGTACATAGATTCCCACACGGGGAGATATAATTCCTTTTAGAGGAGTAAAAACGTGAGGCCTAGTGTTTCTGGTCTAACAAACACCAGATTGATTAAATTGGCCTTTTTTTCACCAAAATTACAACACTGGACAATAATGCCTTTTGGCGGTATTATTTACAAGAAAGCTGCTGAAAAGTGGACATCAGATTTTTTAGAATACTAGTTTGGGTACATAGATTCCCACACGGGGAGATATAATTCCTTTTTACAGGAGTAAAAACGTGAGGCCTAGTGTTTTTGGTCTACCAAACACCAGATTGATTAAATTGGCCTTTTTTTCAGCAAAATTACAACACTGGACAATAATGCCTTTTGGCGGTATTAATTACAAGAAAACTGCTGCAAATTTGACATCAGAATTTTTTAAAATGCTAGTTTTGGTACATAGCTTCCCACACGGGGAGATATAATTCCTTTTTACAGGAGTAAAAACGTGAGGCCTAGTGTTTCTGGTCTAACAAACACCAGATTGATTAAATTGGCCTTTTTTTCAGCAAAATTACAACACTGGACAATAATGCCTTTTGGCGGTATTATTTACAAGAAAACTGCTGCAAAGTGGACATCAGAATTTTTAATATGCTAGTTTTGGTACATAGATTCCACACGAGGAGATATAATTCCTTTTACAGGAGTAAAACGTGAGGCCTAGTGTTTTTGGTCTACCAAGCGCCAGATTGATTAAATTGGCCTTTTTCACCAAAGTTACAACACTGGACAATAATGCCTTTTGGCGGTTTTATTTACAAGAATACTGCTGCAAATAGGACATCTGAAGTTTTAAAATGCTAGTTTGGGTACATAGTTTCCCACACGGGAGATATAATTCCATTTTACAGGAGTAAAACGTGAGGCCTAGTGTTTTTGGTCTACCAAACACCAGATTGATTAAATTGGCCTTTTTTTCAGCAAAATTACAACACTGGACAATAATGCCTTTTGGCGGTATTAATTACAAGAAAACTGCTGCAAATTTGACATCAGAATTTTTAAAAATGCTAGTTTTGGTACATAGATTCCCACACGGGAGATATAATTCCTTTTACAGGATTAAAAACGTGAGGCCTAGTGTTTTTGGTCTACCAAACACCAGATTGATTAAATTGGCCTTTTTTCAGCAAAATAACAACACTGGACAATAATGCCTTTTGGCGGTATTAATTACAAGAAAACTGCTGCAAATTTGACATCAGAATTTTTAAAATGCTAGTTTTGGTACATAGATTCCACACGAGGGAGATATAATTCCTTTTACAGGAGTAAAAACGTGAGGCCTAGTGTTTCTGGTCTAACAAACACCAGATTGATTAAATTGGCCTTTTTTTCACCAAAATTACAACACTGGACAATAATGCCTTTTGGCGGTATTATTTACAAGAATACTGCTGCAAATAAGACATCTGAAGTTTTAAAATGCTAGTTTGGGTACATAGATTCCCACACGTGGAGATATAATTCCTTTTTACAGGAGTAAAAACGTGAGGCCTAGTGTTTTTGGTCTACCAAACACCAGATTGATTAAATTGGCCTTTTTTTCACCAAAATTACAACACTGGACAATAATGCCTTTTGGCGGTATTATTTACAAGAAAACTGCTGAAAAGTGGACATCAGATTTTTTAGAATGCTAGTTTGGGTACATAGATTCCCACACGGGGAGATATAATTCCTTTTTACAGGAGTAAAAACGTGAGGCCTAGTGTTTCTCGTCTAACAAACACCAGATTGATTAAATTGGCCTTTTTTTCACCAAAATTACAACACTGGACAATAATGCCTTTTGGCGATATTAATTATAAGAAAACTGCTGCAAATTTGACATCAGAATTTTTTAAAATGCTAGTTTTGGTACACAGATTCCCACACGGGGAGATATAATTCCTTTTTACATGAGTAAAAACGTGAGGCCTAGTGTTTCTCGTCTAACAAACACCAGATTGATTAAATTGGCCTTTTTTTCAGCAAAATTACAACACTGAACAATAATGCCTTTTGGCGGTATTATTTACAAGAAAACTGCTGCAAAGTGGACACCAGAATTTTTAATATGCTAGTTTTGGTACATAGATTCCACACGGGGAGATATAATTCCTTTTACAGGAGAAAAATGTGAGGCCTAGTGTTTTTGGTCTACCAAACACCAGATTGATTAAATTGGCCTTTTTTCACCAAAATTACAACACTGGACAATAATGCCTTTTGGCGGTATTATTTACAAGAATACTGCTGCAAATAGGACATCTGAAGTTTTAAAATGCTAGTTTGGGTACATAGTTTCCCACACGGGAGATATAATTCCTTTTACAGGAGTAAAAACGTGAGGCCTAGTGTTTTTGGTCTACCAAACACCAGATTGATTAAATTGGCCTTTTTTTCACCAAAATTACAACACTGGACAATAATGCCTTTTGGCGGTATTATTTACAAGAATACTGCTGCAAATAGGACATCTGAAGTTTTAAAATGCTAGTTTGGGTACATAGTTTCCCACACGGGGAGATATAATTCCTTTTTACAGGAGTAAAAACGTGAGGCCTAGTGTTTTTGGTCTACCAAACACCAGATTGATTAAATTGGCCTTTTTTTCACCAAAATTACAACACTGGACAATAATGCCTTTTGCTGTTATTATTTACAAGAATACTGCTGCAAATAGGACATCTGAAGTTTTAAAATGCTAGTTTGGGTACATAGTTTCCCACACAGGGAGATATAATTACTTTTTACAGGAGTAAAAACATGAGGCCTAGTGTTTTTGGTCTACCAAACGCCAGATTGATTAAATTGGCCTTTTTTTCACCAAAATTACAACACTGGACAATAATGCCTTTTGACGGTATTAATTACAAGAAAACTGCTGCAAATTTGACATCAGAATTTTTTAAAATGCTAGTTTTGGTACATAGATTCCCACACGGGGAGATATAATTCCTTTTTACAGGAGTAAAAACGTGAGGCCTAGTGTTTTTGGTCTACCAAACACCAGATTGATTAAATTGGCCTTTTTTTCACCAAAATTAAAACACTGGACAATAATGCCTTTTGGCGGTATTATTTACAAGAATACTGCTGCAAATAGGACATCTGAAGTTTTAAAATGCTAGTTTTGGTACATAGGTTCCCACACGGGAGATATAATTCCTTTTACAGGAGTAAAAACGTGAGGCCTAGTGTTTCTGGTCTAACAAACACCAGATTGATTAAATTGGCCTTTTTTCAGCAAAATTAAAACACTGGACAATAATGCCTTTGGGCGGTATTAATTACAAGAAAACTGCTGCAAATTTGACATCAGAATTTTTAAAATGCTAGTTTGGGAACATAGAATCCCACACGGGAGATATAATTCTTTTTACAGGAGTAAAACGTGAGGCCTAGTGTTTTTGGTCTACCAAACACCAGATTGATTAAATTGGCCTTTTTTCACCAAAATTACAACACTGGACAATAATGCCTTTTGGCGGTATTATTTACAAGAAAACTGCTGTAAAGTGGACATCAGATTTTTAGAATGCTAGTTTGGGTACATTGCTTCCGCACACGGGAGATATAATTCCTTTTACAGGAGTAAAACGTGAGGCCTAGTGTTTCTGGTCTAACAAACACCAGATTGATTAAATTGGCCTTTTTTCAGCAAAATTAAAACACTGGACAATAATGCCTTTTGGCGGTATTAATTACAAGAAAACTGCTGCAAATTTGACATCAGAATTTTTAAAATGCTAGTTTGGGAACATAGAATCCCACACGGGAGATATAATTCTTTTTACAGGAGTAAAACGTGAGGCCTAGTGTTTTTGGTCTACCAAACACCAGATTGATTAAATTGGCCTTTTTTTCACCAAAATTACAACACTGGACAATAATGCCTTTTGGCGGTATTATTTACAAGAAAACTGCTGTAAAGTGGACATCAGATTTTTTAGAATGCTAGTTTGGGTACATTGCTTCCCACACGGGGAGATATAATTCCTTTTACAGGAGTAAAAACGTGAGGCCTAGTGTTTTTGGTCTACCAAACGCCAGATTGATTAAATTGGCCTTTTTTTCACCAAAATTACAACACTGGACAATAATGCCTTTTGGCGGTATTATTTACAAGAATACTGCTGCAAATAGGACATCTGAAGTTTTAAAATGCTAGTTTGGGTACATAGTTTCCCACACGGGGAGATATAATTCCTTTTACAGGAGTAAAACGTGAGGCCTAGTGTTTTTGGTCTACCAAACGCCAGATTGATTAAATTGGCCTTTTTTTCACCAAAATTACAACACTGGACAATAATGCCTTTTGGCGGTATTATTTACAAGAATACTGCTGCAAATAGGACATCTGAAGTTTTAAAATGCTAGTTTGGGTACATAGTTTCCCACACGGGAGATATAATTCCTTTTACAGGAGTAAAAATGTGAGGCCTAGTGTTTTTGGTCTACCAAACACCAGATTGATTAAATTGGCCTTTTTTTCACCAAAATTACAACACTGGACAATAATGCCTTTTGGCGGTATTATTTACAAGAATACTGCTGCAAATAGGACATCTGAAGTTTTAAAATGCTAGTTTGGGTACATAGTTTCCCACACGGGAGATATAATTCCTTTTACAGGAGTAAAACGTGAGGCCTAGTGTTTTTGGTCTACCAAACACCAGATTGATTAAATTGGCCTTTTTTTCACCAAAATTACAACACTGGACAATAATGCCTTTTGGCGGTATTATTTACAAGAATACTGCTGCAAATAGGACATCTGAAGTTTTAAAATGCTAGTTTTGGTACATAGGTTCCCACACGGGAGATATAATTCCTTTTACAGGAGTAAAACGTGAGGCCTAGTGTTTCTGGTCTAACAAACACCAGATTGATTAAATTGGCCTTTTTTTCAGCAAAATTACAACACTGGACAATAATGCCTTTTGGCGGTATTAATTACAAGAAAACTGCTGCAAATTTGACATCAGAATTTTTAAAATGCTAGTTTGGGTACATAGATTCCCACACGGGAGATATAATTCCTTTTACAGGAGTAAAAACGTGAGGCCTAGTGTTTTTGGTCTACCAAACACCAGATTGATTAAATTGGCCTTTTTTTCACCAAAATTACAACACTGGACAATAATGCCTTTTGGCGGTATTATTTACAAGAAAACTGCTGCAAATTGGACATCAGAAGTTTTAAAATGCTAGTTTGGGTACATAGATTCCACACGGGGAGATATAATTCCTTTTACAGGAGTAAAACGTGAGGCCTAGTGTTTCTGGTCTACCAAACACCAGATTGATTAAATTGGCCTTTTTTTCAGCAAAATTACAACACTGGACAATAATGCCTTTTGGCGGTATTATTTACAAGAAAACTGCTGCAAATAGGACATCAGAAGTTTTAAAATGCTAGTTTGGGTACATAGATTCCCACACGGGAGATATAATTCCTTTTACAGGAGTAAACGTGAGGCCTAGTGTTTTGGTCTACCAAACACCAGATTGATTAAATTGGCCTTTTTTCACCAAAATTACAACACTGGACAATAATGCCTTTTGGCGGTATTATTTACAAGAATACTGCTGCAAATAGGACATCTGAAGTTTTTAAAATGCTAGTTTGGGTACATAGTTTCCACACGGGGAGATATAATTCCTTTTACAGGAGTAAACGTGAGGCCTAGTGTTTTTGGTCTACCAAACACCAGATTGATTAAATTGGCCTTTTTTTCACCAAAATTACAACACTGGACAATAATGCCTTTTGGCGGTATTATTTACAAGAATACTGCTGCAAATAGGACATCTGAAGTTTTAAAATGCTAGTTTGGGTACATAGGTTCCCACACGGGAGATATAATTCCTTTTACAGGAGTAAAACGTGAGGCCTAGTGTTTTTGGTCTACCAAACACCAGATTGATTAAATTGGCCTTTTTTCAGCAAAATTACAACACTGGACAATAATGCCTTTTGGCGGTATTATTTACAAGAAAACTGCTGCAAAGTGGACATCAGAATTTTTAAAATGCTAGTTTTGGTACATAGATTCCCACACGGGAGATATAATTCCTTTTACAGGAGTAAAACGTGAGGCCTAGTGTTTCTGGTCTACCAAACACCAGATTGATTAAATTGGCCTTTTTTCACCAAAATTACAACACTGGACAATAATGCCTTTTGGCGGTATTATTTACAAGAATACTGCTGCAAATAGGACATCTGAAGTTTTAAAATGCTAGTTTGGGTACATAGTTTCCCACACGGGAGATATAATTCCTTTTACAGGAGTAAAACGTGAGGCCTAGTGTTTTTGGTCTACCAAACACCAGATTGATTAAATTGGCCTTTTTTCACCAAAATTACAACACTGGACAATAATGCCTTTTGGCGGTATTATTTACAAGAAAACTGCTGCAAAGTGGACATCAGAATTTTTAAAATGCTAGTTTGGGTACATAGATTCCCACATGGGAGATATAATTCCTTTTACAGGAGTAAAAACGTGAGGCCTAGTGTTTTTGGTCTACCAAACACCAGATTGATTAAATTGGCCTTTTTTCACCAAAATTACAACACTGGACAATAATGCCTTTTGGCAGTATTATTTACAAGGATACTGCTGCAAATAGGACATCTGAAGTTTTAAAATGCTAGTTTGGGTACATAGTTTCCCACACGGGAGATATAATTCCTTTTACAGGAGTAAAACGTGAGGCCTAGTGTTTTTGGTCTACCAAACACCAGATTGATTAAATTGGCCTTTTTTTCACCAAAATTACAACACTGGACAATAATGCCTTTTGGCGATATTAATTATAAGAAAACTGCTGCAAATTTGACAACAGAATTTTTAAAATGCTAGTTTTGGTACACAGATTCCCACACGGGAGATATAATTCCTTTTACATGAGTAAAAACGTGAGGCCTAGTGTTTTTGGTCTACCAAACACCAGATTGATTAAATTGGCCTTTTTTCACCAAAATTACAACACTGGACAATAATGCCTTTTGGCGGTATTATTTACAAGAATACTGCTGCAAATAGGACATCTGAAGTTTTAAAATGCTAGTTTGGGTACATAGTTTCCCACACGGGAGATATAATTCCTTTTTACAGGAGTAAAAACGTGAGGCCTAGTGTTTTTGGTCTACCACACACCAGATTGATCAAATTGGCGTTTTTCACCAAAATTACAACACTGGACAATAATGCCTTTTGGCGGTATTAATTATAAGAAAACTGCTGCAAATTTGACATCAGAATTTTTTAAAATGCTAGTTTTGGTACATAGCTTCACACGGGAGATATAATTCCTTTTACAGGAGTAAA